>VWZT01009417.1:179395-226526 GCA_013397055.1 Pachycephala philippinensis | reverse complement strand
TTTGTGCGTTCAATTCCCCCCCCCCCCCCCTCCATTTTTTTCTCCTATGAAGTGTATAGGAACAAGGAGAGGAAGATCAGTGATGAGCACATTTGAAAATGCCACCTTCCCCAAGGTAGAAATGCTGCTGATACGTGATTTTGCAAGAAAGAAAACTGCATTTGATGCCATCTGTAGTCCTGGACCAAACCCAAACTGTAACTCAAACTGAAATGGAGTTTGTTGTTCTAGTACTGGGTCAAATACAAAACTGCCTTTAGCAGCCTGCTCTCAGGAGAGATTCTCTTAGAATGAGGTAGTTAGGAGACTGAATTACTGCTCACTGTCTTAGGAGTAGTTCCAAGGTCAAAGTTAGGAATATAAGTGGAAAATGCAGTAATGAACTCTTGATTTGAGATAGTTGGAGATGACAACTCTTATTTAGTTAGGAGTTGCTTATATAGAAAAATATACCCTGAAATTATTTTAACTAGGAAGGTAGGCATAGGGATCATAGTTTTCTGGATGAGCCTTTTGCTTCACACTGCAGGCTGGAATCAAATTGTCAGAGTCCACCTCTAGCTGAACAGGTCAAACAAGTCCTGCTTAATCCAGCCTGATGCTCATTCTTCATGATCTACAAGATTATTATAAACTAATCTGTTAGTCATTGAAACATCAGATAATGTTATTTCTGGGCAGACCAGTCTCACTTCCTGCAGAATCAAGGCTGTGTAGAGCAAAAATGGAATAGTCATGCCATACATTATTGAAAATCTAGGACTTGTCTTTGGAGTGTACAGGAAATATTTAAAATAGTAGGCTACTATTTTTCATACTGTGCTTGCTTCTTTGTTTGCACAGTAGCTGACAGTTTTTTGTGGCATTGTAAGGATTCAGTGTAGAATTCAACTGTCTAAAGCTTTACCTCATGTTTATGCTATTCACGCCATAGCAGTGAATGTCGTTTGGACTTGCCAGCACTGGGTAAAGGAAATCAAGTGTACAAATNTTTTCAAGAAATAGTGGTAGAATGCTGTAACAGTTTAAGTTACTGAAGCTGTCCCTGTTAACTGTAGAAATGATAAGGTTTCTTTCCCAAATGATAAGGTTTCTTTCCCAAATAGTTGTTATGCTGAAAGAAACTTTGAGACCTGAAAAGGTTACCTGTTTGAGCACCATCAATAGGATTAACGCCAGTTCAGGTATCCTCTTTCTCTTTTTTAATTTTTCAATNGAGCTGACAGTTTTTTGTGGCATTGTAAGGATTCAGTGTAGAATTCAACTGTCTAAAGCTTTACCTCATGTTTATGCTATTCACTCCATAGCAGTGAATGTCGTTTGGACTTGCCAGCACTGGGTAAAGGAAATCAAGTGTACAAATAAGGCTTAACTAGGCTTACTAATTGCACCAAGTACTTAAAATACACTTCAGAAAACTATTAAAAGAAGTCTATGAGATAAAAGATGTTGGAGAGATATTTATGTCAAAACAGTGTTGTAAAGCAGTTCAGTGAGGGAGCAGATGTTTGAAAACAACTGTTTTCAGTAGGCAGTGATTACCACGTATTTTTATTTGTGTCTTTCTGTTGCTGATGACTGTTGATATAAAATGTATTCTCTCACAGTAAGTTCAAAGACAACCACCTACTTACTAGTTTTGTGATATGCAACATTTACTGTTAATCTTCCCTACAGCCTTCCTTTGTAGTCCTCAGTATGAAACTGTATTGGAATTTGTGCAGACCTTGATCCTCAACTGACTTCAATGAAGCCATCATGTACATCAAAATAAGCTTAAAAGAGTGCAGTGCAACCATCCTATAACCCAAAACAGGTCATTCTTCTGTTCTAAGAATGAATTGCTGTGCACTGTGAACTTCAAGAAAGTGATTCTAAGTAACCATGATCCTGATAACAGTTGACTTCTAATGCTTCACAATGAAATATAAAGTTCCTGTTGGAATAAGAGATTTTGTGATTAATCCAAGTACTCGTGGATTTCTGTAATGCTGCCTGGAAACTGCAATTTGTGCTCCCCAAACAGGTCTGCTGGGAGCCTTTTAGCACCCACAAGCTCTCAAGTACCTCCACATCATGTATGACAGCAGCAGCTCAGCCATGTGGAGGATCATGGAATATCAAGCATTTCCTGGCCACAGGGTAAGGTGTGGAGCTGAGTGTGGCACTTTCTATATGAAATGCTGATTTGTGTTTATTTTAGATTCATCAAAGCAATATGGAAATATGCAAGGAAAAAAAAGGACAAGATTTATTTATTTTTGTTTTGCTCATTTTGAACGTAGACTTCATGGTTCTGAAACATGACAGAGTTATAACATGACTATCCTGTATATCTGCAACACTGCACCGAGGCAGTGTGGCACACACAATGTTGTTTCAGCTTAAAACAGAAGTAATTTTTAGTGATGAAAATACCTCACAGTATGTCAGTCCTTTCAGGATTGACATTGAGACATTTAAACAGGTAAGAAGGTGGCAAAGCCTGACAATAGATTGAAATTTTAGGTTCATACTTGATTAGCAGACATTAAAGTACCAATCTATTTCATAAAGACTACTCATAGTTTTGGAACCAATTCAATAGAATTTAATATAGAATGATAGCTTTTCTGCAGATGCTTTGATCTGCCTGGTAGAGTTTTTTAGTGATTGATTCAACCATTTTTAAACACTGTGAAAATACAGTTAGGTCACCTAATGATGGTAATTTTGCTGTTAGTGTAAAACAGTAGTGTGAAAAAAGAGTAAGAAGACATCTCTGAAAGACAATTTCATGTGATGTGGGATCCAAGACTTTGGAAATACGTTAATGATGCTGACATTAAAATTGTGTCCTGTCTTTATGGGGCAGAGCTAGAGAATGTAAATAACCTGACCAGTGAGAAAAATGTAAAGACTGCATCCTCCTAAAGCTTTGTCCAGCTTCTTGTGTTAATTGACAAGGTCTTTGCATCATCATAGAACAAAATTGCAATTCATGGACACATTTTGAGTAATTCTAATTTGAACTGTTTTGAGATGAAGGTAAAGTGCCGTTGGCTTGTTTAGTTTGTGAACAGCTTCTGGGAAATGTAAGAAAATTGTCCTAATACCTATATATATATATATATATATATATATACCTTTTTTTCTTTAATTACTAGAACATTTTTTAATTGCCAGTGGTAGTTTAAACACAACTTTTTATCAAAATTTTTACTTTTTTCTCCTTTTTTTTCTCTTTCTCCATTTTCCTCTTTCTTCTTTTTCTCTTTTTTCCTTTAACCCTCTCTACTTTTTCTCGGTTTTTTTTTCCTCTATCTTATTTTTCTCTTTCTTTTTTACCATTTTTTTCCTTCTTTCTCTTTTTTTTCTCTCATCCCCTCCTCTTCTCCTCTTCTCCCCTTCTCCCCTTCTTTTCCTCTTGCTAACACAGAATTCCCTCAGTTGTACAAAATGAGCCCGTGGTTGTTCTTGGTACTGCAGTGGGTGCCTGGGGAAGATGGGCTGGTGTTCTCCAAGTTCCATGGAGGCCTAGACAGAAGCTCTCACTGCAGAGTGGGAATGGCCAAGTCTGTGTTTGCCACCAGGGTGCTGCTCCCAGCTGACATAAGTCAGTCCTTGAACCATTATGAACAACAGAGCACCATTTTAAAGGAAACTGAAATAGGGATGTGATCAACATGGGGCAAAACCAAGAGCTTCAAATGTGTTCGCATTGGTATAAGTATGTTGAGAGTTTTAAAAAATAGAGAAGCTCCAGAAATACTGCCTTGCGACAATAAGCATTCTAAATGCCGTGACAAATGTGTCTTTTTGCTCCAACGGTCTGTCCTAAAACAGGCACAAGTGCTCCAGAACACAGAAGGTGAAGGATGGCATATAAACAATTGCTTGTTTACTTTTCCCACACTCAAGAACTAGAGTAAATGCAGCCCATAGAATCCACAGAAATACTTTAGCAGTAGGAGTTGGGAAACAGAGCCACGGACTTACCATCCTGTTTGCTTAAAATCGGTGTAATTTTCCCGTAAAATAGGTCAATACTATAATCAAAGAGAAAGGTACTTTAAAAATTATAGTAAATGGAAAAAGCTGCTTTCAGAATCGACTGAGTAAGAGGTGGGGTTGACAGCCACTGGGCTATTGCTCATTTATCCTTGTGGATGCCCTCAGAAGCAAGCAAATGTTATTTTATTTGAAGGGCAGAGGATAAAGAGGATTGTCTGGTGGCACAAAAGGAACCAGTGTTGAAGCCAGGGCACCTCTGCAGTGCCTTGTTCTGTGGAAAGGTCACCAGACCCTGTGTCTCTGTGTTTCTCTTTAAGCTTTGTCAGCTCTACCTTTAGTGCCTTTACAGACAGCTGTAGCAGTGTCCCTTTCTACAACTTTTTGGTATTCTCTTTTGAAATACAGGAGTATTTCAGAAGAAAGCCTCCAACTGGTTTTGTTCATAAACATAAAGGCAGTATATAATATTACTCCATCAAGCATTTTTGGGCACTGCAGGATCACAGCTTATTGCCATAACCCTTGGCCTTTCTTACTGCCTAGGTTTGGTTCTTCAGTGCTCAGGAGCTTCAAGATCATTTAGTCCGTGGCTTGGGGAAGACCCCAGTTTTAGATCCCCTGCAGCTGCTTCGTCAGCTTGTCCTATCAGGTTTGCCATCTCAGTGATACCATGTTTATACAACGCACATGCCCTGCATGCACCTACAAGCCTGCTTTATCTCTACTCAGAGTGCTGTGAAAGTAGATTTTACTATTCCTCTGCTGCTGGAAGGGCTTCCCTGACACCCAGGGAGATGTGATAACTATTCTATCTCGTTTTGCCCGTGTATTGTGGGATAGCCAGACCCAGAAATAAGGCTCTCAGTGCCTCACTTCGATGGGTTGGTTCCAAGTTGCTTTACACCTCATTTTTTCTTTGCAGTATCTCTGTTACCTGTGTGCACTATTACACCGCCTAATACACTGTTGATTTTTTTAATTGTCTTTTAACGCAGACTGAAGATACTATGTAATTCCAACTTCTTGGAATGTTACATGGCTGTGACATAGGCTGCTTTTACCCTACCTTTGTTTCTTTGAGTTCCTAGTTTAAGAAAGGATCAGATAAAACATCCATGTTTTCTCAGTTGGTTCAGGATGCAAAAACCTCTTAACATGTCGTGCCCTAGACACTGTGTGTAAATAGGAATTGCACTGCATTTTTTCCCTCCTTTGTTTCAGTAGAGAAACCAAATCTCTTAGAATAAACAAATTTACAATATCTATGCTTTTCCCTTACATTTTATTTCTGTTCAGTTTTTTCCCAAGTAAGTGGAAATTTTAGCTTCAGAAAGAAGGAAGGTGAAAGCATTCTGCAGTGAAGAAGTTTTACGTGGCTCCAGGACAGAGATGTTGAGTATTTGCTTGTCTCTGACTTGAAAACAGTACCTGGAGATGGCTGTTTGTTTATATGGAGTGTTTGGGTGTGAGGGGCAAAGCAGGCAGATTTACATTTACATTTCTTCACTGCTTTTTTCTCTAGCTCCCACACATGAGCAATAGCCCTGCAGGGAAGGGTGGGGCAAGTTGTGCATGTTACTCCTTATTTCACCATAAACTTTGCTCTGAGTACTAGGACTTTTTAGGGGAAGGCAGACCCTGCTTTAACACCATTGGAAGTATGAGTTACCTCTTTGCATAATCAATACCATGGTTAATGTGCTTGGGGAGAAAAGTAGATAAAATCTGTGTCATTCCAGAATGAACTAGGTGCAGGGGGACACTTTCAAAGGTTCAGGAAACCTTTGTGAGCGGGAGCCTAAACCGACACCACACAGTCTCCCAGCCCCAAGACAGAGACATTTGGTATCAGGGAGAAGTTGCTTAAACTCTTTCAGCCCAGGCACCATCTGCCAGAGACAGTTCTTGACCTGTGAAGCTTTCAGGGAAGGTGTGCAAGGCAGATGCGGGGAGGTAGCAGCACCTCTCCATTTTATATGTGAGATTTTTTAGCAACAGACTTGCCAAAGGTTATATGGGGAGTATGTGCAGAGCCAGCAATTTATTACCCCTTGCCCAAATCTCAGGCTGATGCCAAATACAGATGGGTAGTTTGCTGAATGCCTCAGCCTGACTCCTGGAAAGTTCTCTTGCATTCCCAGTGAAACCAGTGAGTTCCCCAGTTTAGAATGCATTTATTTTTAAGCTGCACAGACAGGGAATACATGTTTTGACAAACATTTGCCAGAGTGTTGAGTGCTTTGTGGATTCTTAGCCCCTGAAACATCATCGTGCCTAAGCTCTCATTAAACCTGCTGCTTAGCAGAATCCGTCAGTCCTCCTGTGAGCTCCCAGGCAGAGCCTGAGAGAGTGTGAGGTGCCCTTCTCAATCTAGCCTTGCCCTTTTTTTTGTTTAAATCACTAGCAAAGTTGAAGGTAGAGCCTACAGAGCGAGAAAAATTCCTGGTGAGTTCCACTCATCCACAAAGTTGACAAACTACATTTGAAATGTGGTATTTTAAACCCAAATGTCTTTATCTCATTTTATCAGAGCAAATTGGTTGACCCTATTGGTGCAGCATAGGTTGAATTTTGAATGTTGCACTGATAACTCTAAACTGACACCAGTATCTACACAGGACAGCTGATGATGCAGTATCATATCTGGCTTCAAGGACATGTCTTACCTTGGGCAGAATGGAGTCCTCTCTCACCAGAGTTTTATAATTCTTGGTGAAATATTTCTCAGTGTTATGTGTGTATGAAGTGCAGGTGGTGGACACTGAGCTTGGTACCACAACGTGGAGCAAAGTAATCCCATAGCAGTGATTCCTGTGATATCTATCCCCAAGGTCACAGTGATAAGCAGGTAGCAATCTGAGTAAAAAGCAGGACACAAAAGTATGTCAGAAGGTCCTGTAACCTTAGTTATCCTGGGATCTTATTTGTAAGGTGAGGGGGAATTACTGCACGCTTCAACCCTCCTCCTTACAGTGAAGTTGAATAAAGCATCTGTGTTTGAGATCCCCAAGAAATCAATGTATTAGAATCACCACTGGTTGGCTAAGCCTTGTAGAAGAGGGTGTGGCTGCCCAAAGGGGCTTTTTCTCTCTCTTACCCTGGTCATGAATTCTGCCCTCTGCTGTCCCAGCAGCAACCTTGCTCTTTCATCCACCTGAAGCCTCTTTTCATTTGGTTTGGGTTTTTTAAGAGGGTTAGTTTTCAGGCTGGTACGTAGGTTAGTTTGACCCCTTAAAATTCCATTGCCAAACTGTGGGAATGCTGGACCCAACAAAAGGAAAGAGGCCCACCTCTTTTGGCAGCAACCCGATTTTAGCTTTGAGTGAAAGTGATTGTGAAAGTGCATGCAAAGCAGTCTCTTCTGTTCAGGGTGAACTAAAGCCTTCCAAGTGTAAGCATAGGGAATTAATTACAGCATTTGCACAGCCCTTTTCTCCTAGAGTCTCACACATGGCTGTACCACATGATGTTTCTTGGCATTATCAGCAGATGTGCCATCATCAGCAGCCCTGGCAGCATCCATTTCTTGGACATTTCAGCTCCTTCAGTGGCTGGAGTGGTGGTGAATTTCTGCAAGTGCAAGACAGGATCAGCATCATTCAGTATCAGTGAAGCTTCTGAATTCATAGAAGTGTATGGATGAGTGCAGTTATCTTGTCAATAAGATATTTTATAAGTCACAGGTGAAATGACCATCTTTTCATTGAAGGATATGCATATAGAAGGTGTTTTTATAGACAGTACTATGAAGAATGTTACTCATTTAAGTTGTCCTTTGCACTAGTTATCCATTCTTTGCTTTGGAAGTGACTCCATGGTTGGTTAGTGCTCCAGCTTTGTAAGGTTTAGACAGCAGATGCCTGAAGTTAAATTTGATGCTGTGTCCCTCCAAACAGTGTTGCAACATGGGGGATGGGGAGCAGGGATTTCCCCTTGATCTGTGCTGTCCCCTTTGGGTTCCAGAGCTTCCATCAAGGTTCGGAGGGGGAAGGGAGACTACGGATATCTGAAAATCTTCATTGTCAGCAAGGCCAATTATACACATGCCAATTACCTCAGTTTAAACAACCAATCACACTGTAATGGGGAGAACCTTTAGAGCCTGAGGAAGGTGCTTTGAAATGCCTCTGCTCAGAGATTCCCTGTTAATGCAGAGAATTGCCCCAGCAGCAGTTCTTGGCTCCAGTGACTGGAGTTTGGTAGCAATGACAATGGAGCTGGGCGGATTGCGAGATGGATGGGAGTGATATGACAATACAGGAGTTGAAATTTCAACAGTGATGAAGCAGTAGCCAGTAGCAACCTGGCTGCAGGCTTGCCGTATCACCCAACACAAATCCTTGATGGCAGTGTGAAGGAATTGTAATTTTTTGTTACGTGTATGTCTAGTCGTTGTCTTTGTGTCCAGGAAATTGCTTACCCTGCACTTTACTGACCAGTCACTTTCCCAGGAATTCTGCAGCTTCCTCTAGCTTTGGGTCTTTCTAAGCCTCAAGTATCATTTTCTCCTTTGAAGCACTATACTGCTTTTTCAGAAGGCCTGCTCCTGTAGTGGATGGAGTCCACTGAGAATCCTTCTAATTTTGTGAGCTACTGATCAGGCCCCATATGGTTGAATTCAGTCTGTTTGTAGGTGAGTGCTGCTATGTGCATAGTAAGGCTCCTCACCCTGGTCTCTGGTTTCAGAAGAGGATTTTTCCCATGCCATATGGCTGCTCCTCTTCTAAACTTCCCAAACGTTCACTGCGTACAGTCCCTGTTCAGTCTGGGACTGATGTGCTGGTTTTGTCCTCCTTCGTTCAGCAGAGCTGCATCATCTACATCTAGACATGACAAACAGTGCAATAAGGGCAGACATTTCTACTGCCCATGCAGAAGTGAATTCCAGTTTTAAAGCAGTACTTATGTGGTGTGTCACATTTTCTGTGAAAGAATATAAGTAAGTCACACCCAGATAATATAAGTGTGTCTAACTGTCAGCTGGCAGAGGACTATGTCAGTTTAGGCTAATAGCTGCCGAATAATAGATACACAGATGCTCTTAAATTGGTTTAATTTATGTCTGCTGGCCCTGACAATTGGAAGAAAAGATAAATATACACAAAGCCTTCAAAGCTTGGGGTGTTGTGATGCTAATTGAAAAGTCACCAAAGGAAGCCTGCATGGTGTGTGGGAATCCTAGTGCATGAGATTAGTGGCTAATTAGTGGCTGGGAGCTGGAGGGCACTCCTCCCAGCTAGCTCACACTGAGAACCGGCAGCTTGGCCCTGGCAGGCAATTCTTGCCCTGATACGGGCAGTGAAGCAAGCGTTGTGGACAGCAGACAGTGTGGAGATGGGAAGATACAAGTAGTGTCAGCGCTGTAGCAGATTCTCCGTACACGCACAGAAGCAGTGCCAGAGACACTGCTGTCTCGGTGCCTTGCTGTGTCCTGAGCCACAGCAAAGATACAGGCATTTGAGAACTGAGCTCCTTTTTCTTTTTAACAAATGCACAAATCCTGTTATCTTACTTTCTGCTTCTTTCATGCTGTGTTTGCAGCAGATGATAACATACTCTGGAGGCCCTCAGCTTCAAACCTTGCTTTAGAGTCTGAAGTGAATGCATACAGATGGTGGCACCCCCTTCTTTGCATCGTGCTTTAGATTCATGACATTTAAAAAATAGAGGTTTCATCTGTCTGCCAGTGTCTCGGTATTTCCCTCTAAAGCTTTTCCCTGAAGTACAAATGAAGTATAAGAATCAGAGATTTAAAGAATATACTTCTGTCATATGACTCTATGAGGGTGGCCTTTAGAAAATTGTAGGAATTTGTATCACTGATGCAACATCGACACCACTGAACTAACCAGGGCTTGCTTTGATTAGTCACGCATCTCTTTTACTCAATTGTTTTGCATCCCTTTGTGAGAATCCCATGTTTATTTCTTAAATTAAGAAAGGTTGTTTTGTAACTCTAAAGAGTTACATGTTTTCTTCTTTTTGTTACATTTGCTGTTCCAAATCTGAAATGTGTAAACATAGCTTTAAATTATTGCACAACCTCTTGGTTAAACTAACTGGTACCAAACCTCACACAGGCATCGAGTTCCAATGCCAGGATGGGTCACTTCTGAACACCACAGAAGCCAGAAAACTTTCTGTGTTACCAGCTCTGTGAATAACACTGTTTTGCTCAAGCTGGAGTCACAAATGGGATAATGTAATAAACCTGTGGTCACCAGCAGTGGCCTGGGACCATGTGAGTTGTTGGTTGTAGTCCGCTTTTCTGGTGATCAGTGCATGAGAACATCTAGTCCAGTTTCCTTAACCCTCATGTCAATCCACCCTCTTCAACAGCTGTTAAAAAAAAGCTGAATCACCAGTAAGAGCTAATTACAAAGTGTTCATCCTCTATATAGTAACTAGGTTGTACAAGTGATGCTGTGGGGAGAAGTAACGTTTGCTGGCAGAGTTAATACATAGTTGTGAAAAGTTAACAGGCTTTCAGACACAGAAGTTCTTCTACAAGTCTGAAAGAGAAAACCAAGTTATTCTGGCCCATTCTCAACAATTGTATAGAAAGAACAGACATGACAGCCCTAGACATGGACAGTCATCTCTGTCACAGATAACACCAGCTTGCAGGGCAGCCTGGAGAGCCCAGGTGCTCCAGGAATCTTAATAGCCTGTGTGAAGCAACAAATTCCTGAAACCTTGCTCTTCGTTCAGTAAATGTTTGTCAAAACAGGAATGAGAGATACAGGAAAAATCACCATTTTCTGGCCAAATTATTTCCAGCTGGGTCTAGGTGGGTATTAGTAATGCAGCTGTCAGTTTTCACATGATAGTTTTTAAACAGACACTCTTTTACAAGTCATCTTTTAAGGTATCCTCTCTTTTTATCTAAAAATACCTATGGGTACCATTACTGATGGTTTCAGATACTACTGGACAGTAACATTAAGATGATACCCATGGAAGCTGGTCAGTGCAGTGACTGATGCAGCATGGGAATCTGGTGACAGTGCTACAAGCTGAAGGACACTCCGTGCTGGAGCCTGGCAAGGAGCTGGGAGCAGATAAGGCATCTGAATAATCTCACTGTAAGGTGAACAGGGAGAACCCAAAATCAAATATATTCAGCTGAATAGAGCTTGTGAAGGGACCACTGTTTATTTGAATAGCTTTTGAGAGGAATCTTAAGAGGACAGACTGGCCTGGCAGGCAGGTTGCCTCTGCCAAGATGCAGCTTCCTTTTGGGAACCACAAGAGAAAACATTTCCCCTTTTCTTCTGGCCATATTGAAGTAGCCCCTTCTCCTTCCCTCCTGCTCCCTGCCAGGCTTGGGGTATCTCTTGCTACTGGGTGAGGAGCAGTGGGGCCAGACCAGCTACTTCTTCACAGCATCCATTTAAAGTGAAGGCTTGATAATGGTTGTTTGTCGATGGGTTCCTCTTTACTTGGGGAGAAGGCCTTGTCACAAGGGCATTCAGATAATGCAGGTGGGTGTCAGCTGACCATAAACAGTCTGGCCATCTCCCCAGGGAGCAGAGGATGCTCTGGGAGAGGGACTCATCCATGCCTTGACCTCCAGATGCTGTGCCTGAGCAGTTCCTGTATTGCTGAGGAGTTTTGTGGGGTTCCGACAGGCTATGTGTATGAGAGAAGACAGGAGAATACTGTGAAGGAGCTGAAGAGAAGGATCTTGAGAGGCGTTTCCAATTCCTGTAGGAAATGTGCATGGCCCTGTGGGTCTGCAGGAGCCCAAAGCTGTGCTCAGCTTCATGAAACCTGTTAGCTCAGATGTAGATACCAGGATTTCTTCTGGTTTCTGAGTCAGTTCCTCATCATTTAGAGAAGGTACTGGACTGAGCTGAAGTTCTGCAAGCATATCTGATCTCATGTGAGCTAAAAACTCCTAAAGATCAGCACAAAGCACTAGCCTGTTCCAAAGAAAAGCACCAAACCTCGTTCTGGAGCTTTTGTTGGATTAAAACCAGAAGTGCCATTAAGATGTTCAGGGGGCTGGAGCACCTTTGCTATGAAGACAGGCTGAGAGAATTGGGGTTGTTCAGCCTGGAGAAGAGCAGGCTCTGGGAAGACCTTTTAGAGTGGCCTTTCAGTACCTAAGAGTCTACAAGAGAACTGGAGAGGGACTTTTGACAAGGGCATTTAGTGATAGGACAAAGGGGAATGGATTTAAACTGAAAACTGATTTTGATTAGGTATTAGGAAGAAAGTTTTCCCTGTGAAGTGGTAAGGCACTGGAGCAGGTTGCCCAGAGAAGCTGTGGATGCCCCATCTCTGGAAGTGTTCAAGGCCAGATGGGATGAGGCTGTGAGCAACCTGGTCTACTGGAAAGTGCCCCAAACTAGATAGTCTTTCACCCAGCCAAAACCATTCTGTGATTATATAAAGTAAAAAATTTAAATGCTTCTTCAAATAAGGTATAGGAGCCAGTTTGCCTTGCAAAAGCTCTCTCTAACAACTGCTTTCTCCTGGTAACTTCCAAAATAAAACTCAGCTATTCAAAAATTAAAAGTAATAAATTCACCTGTTAAAAATGTTAAAAATTATCTATTCCAAAATAAAATTCAATGTTTAAGATGTCATCTGAGTGATCTACATAAGTCTGGTTTAACTGGGGCAAAGCTAAGGTGAGAGACAGGTCAAAATCAAGCTTACCATGGAGGCTATCTGCAACCTTTGTGGAGAAAGATTACCATCTTACTGGGCAGATCATGTTTCTGTTATTACCAATAACAATCTGGTTTATACCATTTACTCTCCCCTCTTTCCTAAGCTATCGCCTCTGAGAACTGGAAGATTCACACAACACCTGGGGTGAAGCTCTGATGAGACTGAGTCATGTTACTGATTCAGAAGTGTCTCAGATCATATCACCCACTGTGAGAATGTGTAGGTCGTCTCCCCAAGGCACTCATTGTCCAAGCCAGAGAGATTGTAAGGAGGAGGGTCATGGTAGGGTAGGGATATCTCTGCTAGTTTGAATGTTGTGATTTATGCCTGCAGTTTTTCAATAAACCCCATTTTTCATTTTATTGCATTTTGATGTTGAAGCATATGAAATCTTACAGATATTTCAGTGAAAACAGCCTGCCTTTCTGTTTATGCTGTGAGGGAATGGCTGTTCTGTGCAATTAGCCAGGAGGATCAAACTTTATGATGGAGCAGTTTGGTCTGAGCTGCTTTCCCTCGCTGGCCTGTTCAAAAACTCTAAGGGGGGCAAAGCCAGCCATCTTTACAGCCTCCCTGGGTGACAGGAACAGGCTGCTGCCTCTGGCTGTGAGCAGAGACCCTCCTGCTCCACAAGAGCTGATCCTGTTACGCTCTGTGGAGCAAGTCTGAACAGGGTGAAATGAAGAGGAAATGCCAGTTCCAGGCCTCCCAGATGGCTCTGAGCTACTCTCTACACTAACTTTTTCACCCTCAGGAGGTTTAGCATATTAGTTCCTCACCATCCACAAACTGCTTTTGGATCAGCACTGGAAAGCCACCCCACTCAGATTATTTGGGGGACGTGAGCTCTGTCGTGTTTACTGGGCTGCCTCTCTGCTCTCCTGTTTTGGTAATCCTCTGCTCTCCTGCAGGTATTAACACGTACAAGAAAGCTTCATCGCAATAAATAATACCACAACTTGCCACTTCTTTTTTCTGTCCCTCAAAGATACCATCATACATTTAAATCAGTCCTAGTAAAAATCATCAGTGGGGCTGCAGAAAGGTCAAAGGTTTGCTGGTTTAGGATTTCGTGGGAATATACGCTTGTTTGGACTTGGCCCAAAAGCTTCGTTTACCTGTTTGACAGGTAACAATTAGCGAGTAATAGCTCTGCCGGCTGGAATGTGGCTGCGAGGGCCAGCGGGCGCTGGGTTACCTGGTGGGCAGGTGTGGGTGCAGCGCCCAGATAGGTATGTGCATGCACAGCATTCCTGGGAATCAGTTTTCCCTTAAAGATGCAGCGATGACTGCAGGGCACAAAAGGGCTGGGCTTAGCCCAGGCTCCAAGACACTGGAGCTGTTTGCAAGGTAAAGAAATAAAGTAAATAGTGGAAGAGGAGAGGAGCTGAGGAAAGGGCTGCAAGAAGCAGCTGCCCTTTTTTTTCCCTCCCTGACGAGAGGAGAGTTTTGATTCTTCCCTGAGAATCTTGATAACAGATAATTTAGAGTGATAGGGTGTCATGGGAGATAGAAACAGAAAGAAGGGAAAAACCAAGCTCACTTGGCACAGGATAGATGTGAAGTGGGGAAACCATGTCTCAACTGGTTTAGAAACGGTTAAACAGCTTATGTGCAGTTACCTCAACTCTGCCATTATCGAGAATCCAAGCCTTATCGGTTTATTGAATAAAACCACTTTATCTGTGGCAAATGGCCCCATTTCCATCTCCTGCAGCAGTCAGGGAAGATTCCTGCATCAGCCCCTCCCTTGAGGGAAGCTGGTATAAATTATGTAGACAGTCAGGGACTTGGCAGGTGGTTTTAAGATGTTTGATTTTCTTTTTTTTTTTTTTTTAACCACTGCAGGTGACCCTCCTCCTTTAGCTCTTTTAGGAACAGAAAGCTTTGCTCATTTTTTTCATATTTTAATCTCATTTGTGAAGAGGCTTCTGTGTTTGTCTATTTCCACTTTGGTGTTTCATATTTGACAATTGAGCTATTGTGTGACTTTGGAGAAGTCACATCCTCTTTCCTGGTCTCTGTATTTTCACCTGTAGAGTTGGAGTAGTGAGTCCTTTGTTACTAACCACAAAAAATGCAGATTACAAGTACTGCTAGTTATAAACACGTATGCTATTACAGATACATATAATACAATAATTCCTTTGAATCTTACTTTACTGTGATTTTCAAAGTATTCTATTTAAAAAAAAAAAAACATGTCTTTTTTTACTTATAAACAGCTTCTCCAGCTGAAAGGACTTTGTCCTTGGGGTACCAGTTGATGTCATTTGAGGAAGAAGAAATCCAAGTATAATTTGAGACCATTTTCCTTGATCTTAAAGGACCCAGCATCATTTTGAGTAATTATGCATTATTTGTACACTGTTATTTAGTAGGACCTTCATTAAGAGGGAGTCTCTTTGCTCAACAGTGTAAGGGCCAGTAAATGGTCATTAAGCCTGACTACTGGCTGACACAATAGCAAGGTTTGTATTTCTTCTCACAAACTCCACAGGAGCCACAAGAAAGCACTGCAGAAGCACAGAGCCATCTCTGCACTGTGGCTCAAACCAAAGCAAAACACAACCCTTTCTCAGGAAGTGCTGAGAAATACATGACAAGCCCTGTCCCTCTGTCCACAACCATTGCTTGAGAAGCTGCAATTATCTCTCCTGGGTTGGACCAGAGGCTCATACACTTGCACTGCACACCTCAGAGAGCCCCTGCCCTTTGGGAAGAAGTGAGCAGCATTCTTCCCCTTCCAAGCATCCTTCATTCTGAGTCTCAGATTTCCTCAGCCGGAGCTTGGATCTGCACCTCTGCATTTCACATCTCTGCATTTCACATCTCTAAGTCAACACTTTGTTTCATGGATTGGTCTGACCGCCGTTTGAACCCCGGTGTAGTTTTCACCTCCATGTTATGCAACCGTGAGCCCCACAAGCTAGGAGGTACTTCAAATAATCTTCTTGTTTGTTATAGGCCACATTTTTGACTGTGGCATTTGGCATCCATGGTACTGTGTGAAACAGCACGCAAAACATTCTTTCTGTTTCCCATTTATTGCTGGCCTGTCCAGCCTGCAGAGTCCTGCATGTTTTGGTGTGTCTTCCAGCCATGGTCATTTTGACCTTGTAACATTTCTGATCGCCTGCCCTTTGGGAGGGAACTGCATGCAGTGTTCCAGACCTGGGATGCTCTACATTGCCTGGTGATGCAACAGTGATAGCAATGCTTCCATCAGACTTCATGGTCATGGTTGTGCTGCACAGTTTTGCTGCATAAGCACAAATGCCTTTCAAGTTAAGCAAAGAACTCTCTTCCCTCCTGCAGCTTTCTGCCCACCTCTAGGTTTTGCATCCCTGTGTGTTCTTGATCACCCCCTCACTTGAAGTGAGTAGAAAGAGTTCCCCTGATTTCAGCAAGATTGGAAGTCCTTGTAGCATCCCTTGTTAATGACAAGAGGAGCTGCACAGAGAACCTGAGCCATGATTAGTGCTGAGTGATGTGCTCTTCTGGTCCTTAGGAATGGGAAATTTTATGCTTGCAGGGAGACCAGACTTGTTCAGGTAGAAGAGAAACAAGGTGCAGTACCAGTGCCAACCTGGTGAAAATGTTTTGCCTCACCTTTCACTTTCATAAATGCTTTCTGTGAACACAAGCAATTCAGCCTTTCAGTTTGGTGCTGCTTTCTGCTATATCAGCACTTTAGCCAGAACAGTTGGAAGCATTTAAAGAGTGGCATTAATTAAAGGTGACTCAGAAACAAATGGGATATGAAGAACTTGGAAAGAATGGAAGAGTAGCTATTGTACAAAATGCTTTTCTAAATGAACACCTGGAGGGATGAAGCTATGGAGAGCATGGTTTGGGAAGCAGCCTTCCCACTGCAGCAGTGCAGCCATGGTGATTAAACACACCTTTTGGAAACACGCTGTTTTGAAGGGGCTTCCAACCATCACCAGGTAAAGCTTACAATGAGCGACTCGTTGCGTGTTAAGAGGCAGGATGACTCCACTTGCTATTTGGGTTCTCTACAAGAGGTTAGCAGTACTTCAGGCTGAACAAGGGGACTCTGAAGAATATAACAAGGACTCTGTTGTTCGCTGGTAACTACCAATGAAGAGCCCACTAGATAAAGTGGGTCACAAATGGAATCCAAAGTAGTCTTTTACCCCAGCAAAGGATATTCCAGCAGAGCAATGTAGGAAAAGGATCAACTCAAAGGAGTTCACCAGCACAGGTTATTCCTGGGCAGCATCACTGCCTAAGGAGGAGCGGAAAACACGTGGCCTTATTCTCTGTGAAGTGTTTGTGGATTTTTGGTCACCATAGCACCGAGTCACCAAATACAGAAAGGTCCCTCCCACGATTCATAACCGAACCCACAGTGGCCATTGCTGTTCTTAGCCAGCCTTCTGGCTCTGCCCAGTGTGTAATGGCTGTATGGAGCTTTGCTGGGCACCTACAGGCTGCTCCATCCTCCCAGCATGCTGCAAACAGATTACGACACCCAGAAACTCTTTATGACCTTTTCTGGGCAGACAAAAAGAGCAGGTACTTCTGTGGATTATTTTACACAACCATAGGTCTGAGAGAGGTCACCTGCTATTATCAGGGTGAGGATTCAGAAACACTGCATTATGAGACCTTGGGTTCAGCTCCCCATCTCCAGACTTGATCTGTTTGGGAGGAAGTTTTCTGAAATAGTTATCAGCTTGAGGCTGATAACCTAATATTAAGAAATTTTTAGCCAAATGGTTCTGCTGCAAGTGGCAGTAAGAATAGAGAAAAATACACTATTTTGTCCAGTTTTGTTGTTTTCATACATATGAACAGTTCTGCCATTCCCATGCTTCAGAGAAAGATGCTGAAAGTTAGCATGGCATCAGGAGAGGCTGACAGAAAAGAAGTACTGCTTCAGGAGTCTGCTTCTGAAAATCCCTTTGAAATTCACATTTGTTCATCAGTAGTTGCTAATGTCAGCAGCTGAATATATCTGGGCTTCCATCCACACTGAGCACATGCCAGGCTATGTGTGGCCTAAGAGCAGACACCTCTGCCTCTCCAGAGCTCTCCTGCTAGGATGACTACCCCGGAGGCAGAAGTCCCCTGTGAAGACAAACTGCCCAGCAAGGCTTTCTGGAGTTGGGACAGAGGAGTGGACCACAACAAGGAGCACAAGGGAGGAAGAAGGGGGCTGAGAGCTGAGAGTGTGAGCAGATAGGTTGCAAATGGGAAGCAGAGCATGGGAAGCACTGGACTGCTTGGGTGAGCAAGAGGTGGGGACCTCTGGGCATAGCAGTAACTGCAGGGCTGACTGAAGACAGACATGTGGGCATGGGAAGGACTAGGACTGTTTGAACTGGAGAGACCTGGGAACTGACAGAGGTAGAAGGAAAAGTGGTGGGGTTGGTCTGTGAGGAACAAGAGCTACTGATGGCTGAGTTTTGTGGTGGGGACCTGGTCTGGACAAGACCAATGACTGTGAGTGGCCTCCTGCTTCAGCCACCATGTTTTCTGCCTTCCCCTGGTACTGGATTGCCGAGAGATCTCAACATTACTGACACTAATTACACTACCAGGAGCTTCATCACTTCAGGAAAAGTCACTTCTCAGATGCAAACTGGACCACAGATGGCTGCTGTTTTTAGTGGTAGAATCACAGAATTCTAGAACAGCCCAGATTGAAAGGAACCTTGAAAGATCATTTGGTCAAACCTTTCACAGAGAAGGGAGCCTAGATGAGCTTATCTAGCACCCTATCCAGTCACATACTGAAAACCACTAGTGATGGGGTCTCTACCTGGGATGTCCCTGGGAGGCTGTAGAACTAGACACTGTGGGTAGGACAACCAGAAACTGGAGAATTGGATTAACAGTAAGTGGATGTCTTAGTGCTGTATTGCTGCAAGACGTGGGAGGTTGTCAGTCAGAGCAAGAGGCCAGGAAACTTTCCCTGACAGCGGCACGACAGCAGGCAAACCACGGTTGTACCACTGCAGGACGGCATCTCCAGCCAGCAACAGCCGTGCTGAAGCCACTGTGCAAGGGAGTGGTGAGACCCCAGGGCATGACCTGCCTCATTCTGCCCTAGGATGGCGTCCCAGACTCATTCAGCACAGAAAACAAAGACTGCAAGGAGGTACTAATACATCAAGGAAGTAACTACCAGGAAAGAAACACGATTTAGATTAAAGGGCAGTGTTGTCAGAGGGACAATAGGGTACAAACGGACTTTGACATATTCCAGGTGGTAAAGAAAGGGTGGCATCTAACCAGGTGAGAAGTGAGTTACTAGAAGAGATCCCACAGGAGGCGCAGTGAGAACAAGGGGCTCAGGGATGCAGTTTGGTTGGGAGACACTGCCAGCAACATTCCAGAACCAGGACTTGGTGGGGAATGTGAGCCCTGCCGGGCCACTTGCTTGAGCAACTTCCATTTTGGCATTTCCTAACTTCTGAGTTTTCTCTGATCTTCCAGGGCATTCAAAGAGCATAATACTCTGTCTTCTGCAGCTTTAACTAGAATAAGAGCTCATATAGGCCTAATTATGTACTACTAGTAGGGGGAGAAAAAAGAAACAGAAAAGCAAACTATCTGTACTTCACAATTGAGTTCTGACACAAAGAACTTGTCTTACCCAAGGCTGGTTGAGACAAAGCAAACAGTGTGCTGTTTGACTGCAGCCCAGCTAGTGATGGCAAGCCTTTGTGGAAAATAAACTGCAGCCATCACAGCTCAGGGGATTCTTTCTCTGCCAGAGATAAGAGAAGTTATGAAGGATAAAGGAGAAACATCTCTTGGACAGTTCACTGTAGTATATAGTCTCTCCTTCAGACTGGGGAAAGATGAAGAGGTAGTGCCTTTCCGATGACTGTTTTATGTCAGAAGAATTTAGATTGTAAAGGATTTGTTCCTTAAGTGATACATAATTTATTAAATCTTTTCAGTTCTGTGAAATGAAGAGCAAACACAAATCCTCACACCCAAGCAAACACACAAATAGGTTCTTATGCAACTCCACTGCCTGTGGCTGCTTTTTGCCAGTTTCCTCAATGGCTTAATTTAAACAAAATCCCGGGATGGGTGCAATCCAGAATGCTTCAGCGTGACCTCAGCCTGAGCTTCCTTTTAAGGTGGCAAGTCCCAGGGTTTTCCTTCAAAAGCATATGTGCTTATTGGCATCCTGTGTTGTCTAGGGGAAGGTCATGAGACCCATCTTATTTTCAGATTGGTGTAGGCTATGATAATAGCTGTGCTGCTTGGATTGCTGTTGATATTTCTTTGTAAGAAAAAAGGGAAAGTATTTGGAATTAGCATGTCATCACACTGGCTTCTTCCCTCCTCTCCACACTGCAAGGCTTACACAAAGAACACAGCCAAACACAGCCTGTAAAATATTCAGTCCAATATTTTACAAGTAGTTGGTAACTGATAATTTTTATTAAATCATTGTTAAAAATAATAATAATGCTTTCCTTCTACAAGCAGTGTACGTGACACTGTATAAGAGTTTAAACCTGGATAACAAATATCACAGATTAATACCTGTACCTTCCAGATCATCCAAATGAAAAGGCAAGCTCAGAAGTATTTCTAGTTCTAAGAACTGCCACCATATGTTTTGCTTTTCCTTCCTATCACCTCTCCAGGGTCTTCCAAGCCTTCTTTGCTGTGGCTTCTCTAGCGGCTGTCATGATGCTTCTTAATCAACAAGTGCAGAAGTCCATGGGAGTCTTTCAATATTTATCAGCAAGATTTGGAGTCCTGCCTCTAAGAATGGTGGGGAGACTGCTCTTGGTTAAGGCCCATGCTGCTGAATGGATGCCATCGGAGAAATACTTCCTCCCATTAGGAGACTTGGTGGTTTTCATGAAACAGCAGATAGCATAGTTTTCCTCCTTTTGCTTCAGCTTTTGACTGTATAGAGGACATTTACTGATTTACATGATCATTTACTGCCCAAAAAGGCAGCAGGAAAATTTAACACAGTTAGGTCTTTGAATTCAAATACCAGATGCTGCAGAGCCTCAGCCATACAGATTTTTTAATGAAAAGACTTCCTTTGTCCTTGTCACAAACAAAAAATAAATTATGTATGCATTTTTAAAAGATCTCACCACTCTACACTTGGAATGTGATATTAAAATGCAACCTGAAATTATGTTTCAAATGTTAAGCTCAAAATATTAACCTAAAAAGATGTAAAGGTGAAGGTAGCCCAGGAAATCTGTCTCTGTCCCATCCTGTCCCACCCCATTCCATCCTTAATCCTGGGAGATGAGCAAAGGAGCAGCTTGGTCTGCAGGAAGGCATTTGGAACGTGAAGGTGGATTTTTTTCGTGCACCATTAGCAGCAGAACAGCGTTTCTGTCTGGAAGGACGGTTGCTGTTGGAGGCAGCAGAAAAAAATAATCACCAAGCGCTTTGGGTAATATTCAGGGCTTCTGTCAACACCACCCAAATTACCAGAGCACTTGCCATAGAGGCAAATCTTGGGAAATCACGTCAAGTGTTTAGCAACCGGTGATCTCATAGTTTTTCTTATTTGAGCAGTGCAGGATGAAAGCCTCCTACAAAGCCTGAGCAGACAACTGACATGTCCCAGCCTGTTTCTTTCAATGGCTAAAAGAAGTTATGGCAGCCATTTAAATAAAATCTCCCTCTGTCTGTGCAATTATCTCTGAAAACAGCATGGGGTGTTACGGGCAGCCTTCACAGGTAGGAGATATATTGGAGGTCCTACGCAGCACTTTGGGTTTGGGAAGCAGTTTAATCTGGTCTTGGAATATCTCATCACACTAACTTGAAGGAGACCACTCGCCCTGGATGTCCAACTTTTGCAGGAGGAGAGGTGGTTTTGCACAGGTTAGCCCATGCAGCCAGTGACAGACACTTTCAGAAGGAAAATCTGAGTGTGTTTCTTTATAGAGCCTTGTCCTCCAAGCCCTTTTAAGGCTCCTTTTCTGTCAGCCAACAAGCTCCAGTGAAAAGCTCCAGTGGCTATGC
This sequence comes from Pachycephala philippinensis, assembly GCA_013397055.1. Lineage (NCBI taxonomy): Eukaryota > Metazoa > Chordata > Aves > Passeriformes > Pachycephala > Pachycephala philippinensis. Next base: position 204,854 of record VWZT01009417.1, on the reverse strand, counting down.
CAAGGCAGGGGTTGCAAAGAACAGTTATGTGACAAAATTTATTAGGAAATAAACCAGGAGCACCTGATGTCACCAGGCACCCCACAAAACACACAATACAGGATTATCAGGTTCGATCACCATGCCAAAGCCAATGGTAATGCAAGGCTGGTGAACATCTCCATAGTCCACTCCTCCCTTTTCTCAGATGCTGATGTGAAAATCTAGCCTTAGGACCTATGAACTAGAGCACATTTCAATTCCATTTATCCCTATCGTCTTGTGAAAACTCTTATGGTCTTTACAAATGCACTCTGTGGGACGCTGAATGACGCATGGAGTCAAAAGGAAATTCACCTTTCTACCCCTGAAAAACGTCCTGCTAACAACTGAAATAAGCTAAGAAGGTCACTTTCAGAATATTTTTTTCCCATAGATTCACAGACTGGATGGGGTTTTTTTAAAGAATGTTTTTATTTCAGTGTGAGAAATGTCCCATTAGATTTTACTTCATATTCTAGTGATTCAAAAAAACTTAGTGAAATGTAATGTATTTTCAGACAGATTTTGCAAATAATTTGGAACTAAATCTTTTAAAGCCTTCTTTCTCTCTCCCCAGGAGCAAAGCCAGCACTGTGGGATGACCTGGAAGAAAGGACTGCTGTGCAGTAAGTTACAATTTTATGACTGTGTAAAAATAAAAAAACCAACTCAAACAATTATTGTTATACCTGACACTTATGTATGAGTGCACAGAAACAATTTGACACCTGTAAAATCCCTTGCCAGCCTCCTTTAAGCTCACCCTGTGAAAGAAATGGATACTAGTCTCTTTTATTACTTGCAGTGCAGAGACCGAGTATTTTAGAGCCTGTTAAATAAGTTGGGCCATACCCACAGATGATGTAAAACAACCTCCTGTAGTTACTCCGACATACCTGTGGTCACAGAGGGCTCTCTGCAGTCATTGCTCAACTGGGGCTGCCCCAGGGAGCTCTTACATCAGGTACAACCTCCATGAGCTGCAGACACAGCAGCCTCCTGCCTCCAACACTGCAGCTTCCCACCCTGTGTCCCTGGCGGAGGTGCTGGAAGAAGGGCCCAACCTGCTGTGAGCTCTGTCGGCCAGTCCTGGAGCATTTCAGCCCTGCCTGGGCCCCAGCCCCAGCCCCATCATGCTCTCCTGAAGTCTCTTTTGGAGCTCTTTGGTCCAGCCCCATCCATCCCTGTTCCCTTGCTGCTGTAGTGCTACATTCATGAAAATGGCAGCTTTGAATAGATCTAGCCATGGTGGAGAAATGAGCATTTTTAGGGGAGTGTAAGGACCAGAGGCTGTAATGTGTTTCTCCTCACTGGGAAAGGGAGGAGGAGCTGGCTGCTGGCAGCAGGTTGTGTTAGCACAACACTTTAGGATGACTAAATCGCTCAAGGTAAAAGGGTGGTGAAATTTGATTTGAGCTGCTGTCAGCTGTGAAAATGCACTTATCACAGACTTCTCCCACTGTCATGGAAAGAGACTGCATCCAGGCTTCCAGCAGCAGCCAGTACAGCTCTCGCTCTGTCCCGCTCTCAAACTCCATGAGATGGGCGTGACAAGGATATGATGCTCCAGCCACCCTCTCCCCTGGCTGAGCTCGAACCAGAGTCAACTGGATGCAGTCTGCAGCTGGGTTTTTAACTTCCATGGAGCAATACAAGTCATGAAATCCATCTCATGAGACATTATGAAAAGCAACTCTCAGCTCTTTCCCACAACTTCTAAGGTTTTATTCTCTGTTCATGGATAACTCTGCCCACATCATCCTCACCCTCGAAAGTGGTGCCTGTCAGTGTCATATTTCCATCTGAGCAGCTCCCAGCCCAGCTGAGCTCTCCTCAAGATGCCACAAGGGGTGTTTGGTGTGAAAGTGGAATTCCCCCAGCACATTAATGGGGAGGCCACTTCTTGCAGTCAAAAGAGAAGACCCAGAGGGTCTGCCTCTGCAAATCCCAGTGACTGGAACTTCAGCCTGCAGCAAGCTGAGCAGACTTGCTTTTTGTTTTCTCTTGAGTAGCAGCATCAAAGGTTACAGCTCTTGTGGTGCTGGTGCCATCTAGTCATAAATTTAAATCAGAGTTTGACTCTGCATCTTCCTTCATGGATTTTATGTCTTGGGTCACTCTTTCCCAGAAGTTGAGGGATGAGCAGTTACATGTCTGAACTTGCAGTCATAATTCTGCGGCCAGTTATCAGACATGATACATCAAGTAGCTGCATCTGATTAAAAATGACTGTGTACACAGGCCTCCTCTTTAGCTGCAGTATTCCTCAGTCATGCTGAATGTGTGAACTCATGAATGACGCTCATGTGAATAATCATCTAAAAGAACTAGAGGTTTTTTCCAGCTGGCTCACCCAGATCTGCCTTTGTTCGAGAAGGCTCTTTTCCCCAGCATTTGTTCTTTCACATAGCTTTGCCTGTATTTTAGGTATGTGCTGCAAGTGTCACTGCTTTCTCCAGTGCCACTGGCATTTATCTTCGAATCTTCAGTTCTGGTGTGACTTTCAAATGTCCTTTTTCCCTTGCTTTCATACTCTCCTACCTGGTCTTAATGGTGTGCAGTATGATGAGTTTCTACATTTCATTGAGTTTGAAAAGCACTAACACAGTTCTGGCATTTCGTCCCCATCCATGTGTCCAGGGCACGGGAGGCTCCTGCACCCACCAGCCTCTTCCACATCTGATTTTCAAATAATGCATCAGTTGTTAGCAGCATCCTGGGAGGGCTGGTGTGTGCTTGCAAGATTCTCTTGGCAAGGGGACAGAGCATTTGCAGTTGCAGCCAAATAACACAGGCCTCCCAACAATAAAAATATGTTACTTTTTTCACCTCTGGACTGTGACAGAGTTGAGGAGGATGACTGTGGGTGCAGAACACTACAAGAAATTGGATGAGCATCAGCCACCCAACGGCTGTGGGGTTCATCCCCACCCCTTCTCCTGTGAGCACAGCCTGACAGGCCATGGACCATGGCATGTTTTGTGTCAGATTAATAACTGGTATTTGCATTCAGAGATGCACAAAGCCTGCTAGGATTTTAACTCTTCAGACATATTTTTCACACCACTACTGACACCACTCCTAGTAGCAAAGTGTGGGACCTCCGCAGGTTCCTGTAACGCCGCAGCGCTCTCTGGGAGAAGGCTGGCAGCCGCTGCCTGCCTGTGTCCCGGGCACGCTGGCTGCCTCGCCCTGCACAGCACAGCACAGCACAGCACAGCGCAGCACAGCACAGCACAGCGCAGCACAGCACAGCACAGCACAGCACAGCGCAGCGCAGTGCAGCGCAGCGCAGCACAGCACAGCACAGCACAGCACAGCACAGCACAGCAGGCAGCCCTTGCTCAGAGCCACGGCATCTGCTGTCCTAGGAAGCACCTCAGCAGCACCTAGTGTGTTAGGACTTATTGGGAAATATTTTTGCATTGCTTCATGCCCCAAATAATTGCTTAAGCCCCCTTCCCTCCACCGCTCACATGCATTTCAAATCCTGCCCCATCCCACTTGCCAATTTTCCTCAGGCTCATTTTGCAGAGCAGGAGGTTGCATGCTGCAGCATGGCACCCACTCCCTCCCACTCCCAGGGAGACCTCTCCCCTTTCCCAGCTCCCCCCGTAAGCAGTGGCCCTGGCATTCGGGTCACCATGCCCCCGATGGAGCAGCTGACCCTGCAGGGGACAGCAGAGAACCTCAGCATACGGACAGGAGCTGCGCTTAACCACCCATACCCAATCCAGAACGCAGACCCAGGCCTATTTTATTGACAAGCAGTGACAGAGGCATTCCCAGCTTCCCATCCAATGCCTGTCCCTGTGTCCAGCGAGGTCTGCCCCTTCACAGTGCCAAGCTCCCCACAAGCTCCTGCTCCCAGCACCTGCTGCAGCACTGGCTAACACTCAGGGCATCTGATCCTCCCCAGTGGCACCCACCCTGCTCCTGAAAACCATTGGCAAACTTCAACTATTTTAAGATGAAATTGTCCTCAGGGTATCTACCTCTAGCCTGCATTTGAGACTTAGCCAGGACTGGTGGAATGGGCTAGCCATTTGCAGGAGGAGCCTTGGGCCAGGTACTGGAGTGCTCCCCCTGGGAAGAGCAGATGGTTTTATCACCTTTCTCTTGAGATGTCCTGACACTGGTGCTGCAGCTTGGCATGGGACACGGGTCTTCCTGTGCCTGTGAAAATCCACCAAATCTCAGTCAGGTTACAAGCTGTTTAAAAGCATCCCCATATGTACATAGCAGACCTGTGCTCCTGTGGGGTTTTCTGTTACTAATGGCTGACCTGGCTTCCAGGAACCAGTAACTGCCAACTGGAGGCTTTTTCGCAGCAGGAACATTTTGAAAACCACTATCCCATGCACACCCTCTGGTGAGCGATAAATTGCAAGCTCTTGTGGCCACTTTTTCTACAGTTTGGTGGGGGTTTTTTCTCTCTTTCCTCCCTCTACTCCTTTATTTTTGTGAAACTAATAGGTAGTTAATTATATGTCTGACATCCAGTTGAGTCAGCCAGTGGCTTCACAGCTCAGCCAGGGATGACAGGCAGATAAAGAGCCAGACACACAGACATACACGCCCACACACGTATGCAGACACACGCACACTTACACGTGACTGCATAAGCCATTTCTCTTAGAAACCTGGATCTACAGCAATGATGACAGTGGTTTTGGCCAGTGGTGGACATTTCTCAAAGACAGTGACCCTTGGCCAGGATGGAGAGATGTCACTTGAGTGAAATGGGGCTGGCTTTTCCATTTGTGCTAAAAAACCGCAACAACTTGAAAACTGTTCTTCAAAGACTATTTGGGTGACATGCCCATGCCACTGGACCCCTGCCCAGGCCACCCCCAGGCCCTGCACGGGCCCCACCTGGAAGAGTGCTTTTGGCTTGACCCAAGACTGTGTGAACTCTTATGGCATGTCCCTGTTGGGGCCCTGGTCCTGACATTGCCCAGCTGATGTGTTCTTGTGCCTGCTTTGAAAGCCCTAGCAATACTGCTTTGACACCAGCAGTCATGAGAATAATTTCACTGCTCTCTGTGGGGCACACCTGCACTCAGGACTGGGGCACCACTGGTGACCCCAGAGGAAGGGCAATCCAGAGCATGGTTTAATTTAGGGAGTTACAAATCGAGCACATAGCTACACACTGGGAATAGATGGGTTATCAGTGGCAGTGTATGGGCATATTCCACATTTTCACTGGCTTCAGCTGGGGTCCAGTGCAAAGTGGATACATAGGCATCAGTGAAAAGGGACCTCTAATCCATGCAAGTGCAAGAAGCAGGGGAGCCCCACCTTTGCAGTCACCTAAATTTTGGGATGTGACACACAAATAAGGAAAATTGATTTTTCTACCATGCTGATAATATCATGCATAGGAGAAAAGGGTCTGCTGCCTGCAGAGGTTGTGCTGCGAAACAGGCTGCTTGCTGCTATGGCATCTAGTCCTCATGCAAGAGGCAGCTTGAATCTATTTGGGAAGAGCAAAGCCACACATTCAACAGCCACAGGTCATTCAAGGCACAATGCGACGTTTACAAGGTTCAGGTTTATTCTGATTGTTGCACTCCTGTAGGACTGATTGCAGGTAATCATCAGGGTTTGGCACACAGGAGAGAGCATGGATAGTGACAGAATCTACAGTTTGTAGGTACAAGAGGAGGTGACTTGGTCCTCAGCAGCTGCTTGTCTGCCTACCTGTTCTGGGTTTGTGGCTGTGCATAAAGCCCTGCAGACTCCCAAGTTTCTTAGACCAGAGAAATGAAACAGCTGGCAAGAGCAAGCAAGAAAGTGAAGGATGGAAAGCGCTTTCAAGGAGTTCTTGATTGGTCTTACAAGCACCATGCAGAAAAGCCTCAGCCAGTTCCACATGCACTGTCTGGAAACCTGTTGTGGTTTACATCCAGCCAGCAACTAAGCCCCACACACCCACTCACTCCCCTTCCGTGGGAAAAGGGAGAGATTTGGAAGGGTAAAAGTGGGGAAACTCATGGATTGAGATAACTACATGTAAAGTAAAAGTCCCACATGCAAGCAAAGCAAAGCAAGGCATTCATTCACCACTCCCCAGCCCACATGCAAGCAAAGCAAAGCAAGGCATTCATTCACCACTCCCCAGGGGCAGGCAGGAGTTCAGCCACCCCCAGGCAAACAGGAATCCATCACACGTAATGGTGATTTGGGAAGACAAATGTTCTGAACATGTCACCCTCTTCCTTCCTTCCTTCCTTTCCTTCCTTCCTTCCTTCCTTCCTCCCCGGTTCTAAATGTTGAGCATGATGCCATATGGTGTGGGATATCCCTGTGGTCAGCTGGGGTCAGCTCCAGTACCATCTGCCAGAGCAATGACAAGTGTCCAAAGGTGTCTGTATTGGCTCGACCAGGAGCTGATCTCAACAAGGTCTGTTGAGAAACAAGTTCAAACACTTTAGGAATTGCTCTCTGTCAGCCTCTAATTGCTGACTCTAGCAATCACCAGCTGATGAGATCTGAAATTTGGATCAAGGAACAGCTTAAGCAAGCGAGTATTGCAACAACAAAAAAAGAGAATTCACACACGAACATTATTTTTTGCAAGAGAGAATCTAAGCTCTTACTCTGCCAGTACCATCCAACAAGACTAGTTACTTTCTGAAGTGGAGTTGGAAGTGATTGTACTCCACAGAGGGCTTTGCTCCAATGTAGCAAGGTGCAAAGGATTCAATTTTAGTCTGAGCCAGGATGACCTACAGAGCCAGGTCTTTGCGCCTGGTCTGGGGTTTGCTGTTGCCGACTTCATTCATGGGTACATGCACAGGGAAGTTGTGCAAGCCTGGTAATGTGTTTGCACATTTAGAAGGCAGTGGTGTAAAAACACACTTGAGTCACAGCTGAACACACTTGATGGGGGAGAAACCAATATATTTCACTATATTTAGATCAGCCTAGATCTTCTGAAAAAGCAAAACCAGCAAACAGGAAGGAGGACAGAGAAGGCATTTTCTTTCATAAGGCTGTTAAAGAGTAATGAAATGAAAAGGGCAAAGAAAATATTAACACTTACTTTGCACTCTGGCTGCATTCATGTATGTCCACTTTATTTAGAACTGGAAATCTCCTAAATTTGGCAAAGTAATGGAAGACTTAACAGGATGCATTGACAAGACAAGCCTGGCCTGTCTCTTTGGAAGAACTTGTTGAAATAATGTCTCAGGGTCTGGCTCGAGGCCATTCTGGGGAGGTGGAGGTTATATTCTTATTGCTTTCTAGGTAAAAAGGGAGTGATTCAAGGCCTGGACTGGAACGGGCTCTTTTACAGAGAAATAGAAATGTTAATCCCAATTTTGAAGTTCACCTCCAAAGGGGATCTGGAAACAAATTTCTGAAAGAAGCAAAGCAGTGTTTTATGGGCATCTCCCACCTTCAAGAATGTTGAATACTTCTCATACCATTAATCAAAAGTAAACTGTGAGAGTAAAGAAAGGAGATTTACTCAGCCAAGCAAGCAGAGGCCAGGGAGGCAGCACCTCCAGTGTCACTCTCCACTGGGGCTACAATGGCACAGGCAGAGGGCTCAGAGCAGGACAGACCTGCAGGGTCTCCCTTACATCCTCTGAGCTGCTCCTCTGACGAACTCGTTTCCCTCCCCACCCTGCCACTCAGCTCCATCCTCCAGAAGTGGAGTCTGCCTTCAAAATCTCTCCAAGAAAGCCCAACAAACAAGGCTGCTATTTCCACATTTCTCAGGTTGCCAACTGTGCCTAGGCATCAAGGAAGGAGTGCTTTCTGCTTTTCTCAGCTAGCCAGGGCTTCATTTAGCACAATCACGACCTGGAACTGCAAACAGCAATTCTCAGACAGATCGCGGGGCCTTCAGCTTCAGAAGCAATACAAGTTATAAGTGTTAATTTGTGGTTAAGGCATATTTATCTGGAACAGCACTGAAGGGTGTCTTGGCCTTTCCTGTAGCACAGCACTGAACTGCCAAAATAAAGAGGCATTAAAAGTTAATAAAAAGGTCTGAAACACGTTCATTAAATACTTGGAAAACTTCGCAGTTTGGCTTCATACCATAGAATGAGTATGTGAGAACTTGACTGGGCTTGCCTGCCTCCCTAGCAGACTGTCTTGACTTAATGCTTATAAAAATATCACCTGGCGCCTGATGCCGTGTTAAAAAGCCCCTACCATGTCAGGTACTGTTGTAATTTGCCCTGGAAATGCATCTGAAGCAAAGGAATGCGTGAGCACAACTTCAGAGCTCAAACAAGGAAAATACTGGTAGTTACACAAATCAGTGGATACAGATGGCATTTTACATTTTTTAGCCATCAGCCTACAGTTTCAGGGGCTGGTAACTTTGCCACCCCACTCTGGTTCATCCCGCCTCTGGATGGACGGATGTTGCAGCTTGTGCTCTCAGAGCAGGCTCTGTGGATACCACATTTTCAGGTGTCCTGGCCATATCTGGACCCATTTCAAGGAAAATCTAGCCCTGTATTTGACCTCATTGTTCTATTTACTCACCACACTAATTAGGTCGGGCAGAGGGAAGGCCAACAAGACAGGCAGGACGGACTATTTGCATAGCTGCAAGCGGCTTCTATCTGATGGAGTGGAGTGGATTGAACTATAGGTGGATTGTGGGTCAAGAGGTTGTTTGAGTTTCACATTCACGGATGCCCTCTCCACAGCCAGTACTTTTGTCAGCCGTTCCACAGCACTCTGTGTTGCTGCTCAGTCACGAACTGAGGGCTGGATTCAAGCTGACGGGGATCAGGACTGCTGCGGTTCTGTATCCATGCAGCACCCTGGGGACAAACCCTACAGTGCTTCAGTGAAAGTGCCTGCTGTCCATCTCAGCCTACAGCCTGCCTGAAACCCTGAGTCTTGGCAATAATTTGTCAAAAGATGAAGCCATCTTTGATCTAGTATTTCGTTTTAGGGTAAAAATTAAAAGCTAGATGAAGCACCAGCTTGGAATTCTTTGCCTAGTCCTTGTTCTTCCTACCCCAGCCATTTCTCTGGGATGCCAAGCCTCTGGCTAACATTCCACTATCACATTTGGGATTATCCTGCTTCATAGTGTTTATCCTGCTTCCTTCAAAATGCAATGACTAGCTTGGGACCAAGACACAGTACTGAATTTTTCCACCTATTGTAGCATCTACGAGTCCAAGGTGTTGGAATTGGTGGCCTTTGGCCTTTTCCCTAGGTGAGTTCTCAGAGTTGTCAGGTATAATAAAAGCAGCCTTATGGGATTTTTTAAGGTAGGGCTTATTTTACCAAGGAAGGTAACTAGTTAGCACTTTTCCTTTTGCCTATGCAAAAGTGTATGATTATGCAGCACTTCTCCAGCAGTGGATTGCTGTTCCCAGACACGCTTCCTTTGGGAGTCTGCTGTAGATTTGAGCTGCATGTCTCCCACCCTGCAAAATCCCAAGGCAGGGCTATGTGGAGGCACAGGACAAGTTCAGAACAGGCAGGCTGTGTGTGGAGGTCACTGGGACCCATGTAGCACCATGTGTAATGAAGAGAAAGGATTTTCAGCCTTCCTACTCATGTTCTCTGACCAAAATGACTTCTGCTTGAAGAGCATCACAGAGCTGAACAGCCAGCACCTTGCTTAGTTTAGGTGACCGAACCCAAAATCTCAGTGGAGGAATCACACATTAGCATCCCTGCATGGCAACCACAGCTCTTGGGACAGTCCTATCTGTAAACACCACCACAGCCCTCTGCACCCTGGAGCACAGGGTATCAGGTATGACCTGTTCACAAGGACCTCAATTCCTGGCAAGAGCAGCACCCAGCTTCTCCATTCACCTGTCTTTTTCCTTCACAGGAAGATCACTGAAAAACTTCCTGATAGGAAAAGATCACTGCTGAAGGGATGGAAAGGAGCCCACACAGTGGAAGGTATGCACAAGTCTTCCTTCTGCAACTTCTTTATTATCAGTAAAGAACAAAGGAAGAGCAGATGTATATCTGATGTGTTTACATGACAGCTGCAGTATTTACTGATGCTTTTAAGGTCATATTTTACTTCAGTCAAACATCAAAAAAAATGTAGAGAATATCTTGCAGTTAGTTAGCTAAACATCTTTTCCTGCCTTTCTATTGGGTAAGACAGATACTCACAATAAACTTTATCTGGGAGACAGTTCAAGGAATTGGCAAGACAGCCTAAAATCCACTAACTCAAGGTCACTCATCCACTCAAGGAGTCCAGGCTGACTGAGGAATGACCATAAATGATCCCATTTGACACTGCTTCAGTGGCTTGTGTAAAACATGAGTGAGTCTGCACACAGCTCCTGTGGCAGGAGCAGCGCATCACACTGACAAGCTACAGAGGCTTCCATGAAGAGGCCCAGACTCCTCTGGGCACAGAAAGATAATTTTCCACCTAATCCCTGGGAGTTGTAATCAAAGCATGCATAAACACAGGAATGTGGACAAATCTGTCACCTAAGCCCATTGTGACTGAGCTACAAATCCAAGAAACTGCAGTCTGGAAACACAGCCAGGACACACCCTGGGTACTCCTGCCATCCCACCAAGTCCTGGCACAGGACATTACCTCTTGGTATCCTAGCAGCTTTCTGAGAGCTATGTGGGCACCATCACTGTGGTACCCCAACATGTCCCAGTGACCAGCAAGACAGGGAATTTTACAAATGAAGACAGCTAAAGTGAATGGCCTGTTTTCTTGGTGATTCATGGTTCAGATAAAAAATCTTGGGTGTCTTGAATGGGAATTTAATGTTTTATGCACCGAAACACCATTCCTAGCAAATGTAGTCTCAGGCTTAGTAGTTAAAGCTCCCCACCTGCTCTCTGGAGTGTCAAAAAATCACATGGATGGCCAAGCTGTTCCCAGTCAGTTCTGAGGTCTATGGCCCTGGTCAGTGCAAGAGGCAGGGTACTAACTAAATGGTCCAATTCTGATCCAATAGTTGTCCAATTATGGTGCTACTTGAAGCTTGCATGGAAAAATTAGGAGAAAAAGCAGACAGTTCCCTTTTGTCCTATAGAAAGGAAAGTCTGAAGCCGTTTTGCACTGTTGCATCCCTGTTATCATTCTAGACTGCCCACCATATATAAAAAACTGATGTAATGGGAGCTAGAGCAAAGCCTGTTGGGAGGTACTAACACAAAAATAGAAACCTCCTACGCTAAATGAAACGAATGCTGTGCATGCGCTAAGACCTCTGTGAGAGAGACTGCTTGTAAATATTCTTTGCAGTCTGTGTAGGAGTTGTGTGGAGGCAGACTGAAGACCTCCAGCAGCAGAAAAATTAGATAAATGGGCATTTATTTGGCTGAGCGTCTGGGGAGAAGGGTTTTAATATGTGCTAGAAGAAAGTGGAGATTGATGGTATCAAGCTGTGTCGTGATGGACTCAAATAATAAAGGCCTGAGCTGCGTTGTACAGCTCCCATCTCGTGGAGGAGGGTTTCAGAAAGGTGAGAAATAGTCTCTCACTGTATCTTTTCTCTTGTCACTTGGCAGCTTTCTGTGTTTCTTAGCTAAAATCTCATAGAAAGATGTCACAAATCGACTATGCATAGCAAACTTCCATTACCGGGAAATGCTATTCCCAGCTGAAAGACTCCATATTGGAAAAATAATTCAGCTTTGTGAACCATCCTGTTGAGTAGTGCCCAGCGTGGGCTGTTGTCAGGAGCGAGGGCACACGCGAGCCGTGCTGCGCGCCCCCGACGCACGTGCGCGATAAGCGGCGCTGGTCGCGCATTATCAGAGGCTGCTTCGCACCTCCTCCCGCACAGCTCTGCTCCCCGACAGCACTGCCAGCCGCTGCCTCCTCGGCATGAAATTCTTCTGGGCTGCCTCAGGCAGTTTCATTCCATTTCCTGCTTTTCTGGAGCTTATGCTTCCAGTCAGAAAGTTGAAGAGTTACCAAGCAAGAAAAGGAGTAGGAAAAAAGTTATTGATCTGCATTTTTCCAAAATTAGGTAAATGTGAGCAATTTTTTATTTTTTATGGAAAGGTGGCTTCTTCCCTTTCTTCTTTTTCCTCCCCACCAATACCAGACCCTGTGGTTTCCAATACCTTCCCACAGCCAGAAAACATGTGCTTTTCTCTATCTTTTTTTAAAGATGAAAGTCGCTTTTCAAGAATCTGATTAAACAATTTTCTTTTTAAAAATCATACAAAATCCAACACCTAGGATAAAACATTTCAAATTAAAAGCTGCATATTGCACAAGTGATAGCTAATCAAAAATAGAAGTATTAAGGAGAAATTTCAGACATCTCTATACCTTTCTCACAAAACTACAGACCAACAGAGGACCCATCCATATTAGAATAAGGGTTGAGTATAAGCTATTTAAATCTATTACATCAGTTTATTTTGTTAATTGTAGAAGCTTCATAGCTCCAGCAGATCTGAAAGTTCATGAACATTAAATATGAGCTCATCTCACGGAGACAAGTGTCTGGTTACATTTCATCTTTTGTTTCAGCACAGCATAGAGGGGGCTGGATGCTCCCAGAAGTGTGCCTGGCAGCTGGACCAGAGCAATGGGAATATTCCCAATTATGTGGAAGGAATTGGGAAAACTGATGTCAGCTCTGGAAAAAAAAATCTCTACCTTGTGCATGCTACAAATTGTCCACTTACAGCTGTAGCCAGGTATGCTGACACAATTAAATTGCCAAGTATGGGTGCAGCCTAAGAAGTCTCCTTATGTAAAACAATGGAGCATTTTTTAGTTGCTGGTGTAATCACATGCCACAGGAATCTTGAATTTGACAAGCTCACTTGAAAGCTAGGTCTTACTAATACCTGCAAGGATACAGTCATGCAGGATTTCCCCTACAACAGCCCCTCCTACCCTGGTCTTTGGACACTGATTTCCATCACTCTTCTGGATGTGATGGGTCATGGGCTCTCCTGGTGTCACAAATGACATTGCAAAGGAAGCACAGTAATGTCCTCCTGGGCATCATTATACATGTCCATAATTTAACTTTAACAGTATCTTCCCTGTGGTCTCTCCAGAAGGGGAAGCGTAATCATCTTTGAAATTATAATGTCCTCTAATGTAGACATGTAAAATCAGTGCATCTACATTTGAACCTAGACACCTAGGTGTTCCAGGCCAGGATGGATGGTGCTTTGAACAACCTGTCTAGTGAAAGATGACCCTGCCTATGGCAGGGGAGTTTGAATAGATGATCTTTAGAGGCTCCTTTCAACCCAAACCATTCTGTGATTCTATGATCCTATGATTCCATGATCTCTTCTCCACTCCTGAACTCATTTTAGATATCTATACATAAAAATACATGTGCATGCACACATATGTGCACAAAGATATGTGTATTCACTGGCCAAAATGAGACTTCAGAAGCACCGGTATGAGCATGTGCAAGTATTGGTATGAAAAAATATACAGCATGTTCTTTTTCTTATTTCCTCAAGGCAGTGTTACTGCTGGTCCGGCATCCCAGCATCTACTGGCCCATTCTCAGCCTTGCACATGAACACACACATTTGGGTGTATGTACCCAGGAAACAGCACTCGTTGGAGACTGGATAGGATTTATACATCAATCAGGAATTGCATCACTTCCAGCACAACTTTGCTGTTGTGATACTCCCTGGAACTTGGGTGTTTCAGTAAGGAAGGAATATTTCTCAAATTTATACAAGGACAACTATAAGCTGTGATTGATTGATTGATTGATTGATTGATTGATTGACTGATTGAAATTTCACTCAATCTGAAATAACATCAACTCACAAAGAACTGCAAGAAGTATGGAAAGAAGTTGGTTGGTACCTCTGCCCTGACCCCCACTGTAAGTTATCACAGATAAATATGTAATACAAACATAAATGAATCAAGCACTATTTATATCATGTTAGGCTCCTTACCCCACACTGTTACAAAGCAAGCCTACGGGGCACCACATCTGCTAATCTGCTGTCTGGAGTAATTTGTGGGCAGCTGTCTTTTACCTTTGGTCTTACCTCTGTCCAGACTATGAAATGCCCAGACCCTTTGCTGGGCAGCAGTCACATTCCCCTGCACCTCATCCTGCCAGCTGAAACAAATCTGACACTTGACTCTCCTCTCATAACACAGGCTTTTACATCCCCTGCTCATTTGTGATGCTCTTCTCTGCACCTTCAAACAAATCCTTGGGAATGCAGGCAAACACAGCTTTCCAGCTGACATTCAAAAGAGCCCTGAACCAGGGCATTAAACCTGCCCTTGCTTTGCTGGTCAGCCGTACGTGTTACACGCACTAGAACAATGCTTCCTGTGTATCAGTGGCTCACAGTCATGCTGTGACTGACTAATGCAGCATGATGCAGCTTATGCACCAGCTCCAGTGAGACACACTCCCATCCAGCCAGTCATCTCCTTCCCCTGGTAAATGGCTGTATTCATAGCAAGTGGTGCCCAAGAGCTGAACATCTTCATCATTACAGCAGCCAGCCCAGAGCCCATAGCTATTGCTCCACTACTACATTTCACCTCATTCCTGTTACCAGCCTGGTGTCATCAGTTTATGGCACTGCGTCCTTTTCACTTCTGGTGACACAGTTGGGAATAAAGCATTAAATAATGTCCATTCCAAGCCTGGTCCTGGAGGTATTTCACCAGTATTTGTTTCTGCCATGTTTGTTCTCATTCAGTCATAACCCACATTATCTTCCTGTTTATCAGTGCTTTCCTTATATTAAAATTCATGTTTCTCCAATATAAAAAGGAAATTATTTGGTTTATTTCAACATCTTAGTGCAGATTGCATTTGCCTTGCCTGAAAAGGTCAGCTATCTTATTAAAAAAGGCACAAGGTTAATTTGGCATGATCTACTTTGAGAAAATTCATGTTGTATTTCATCCCATTTTCAGTTATCTCCTGTCTCTTTCCTTCAGCATAGTCTTTATGTCCAGCTGATTCACAGGCCTAATGCATGAGCAGTAGAGGAAAAAAGAGAAAACGTTGGTGCCCAATTTCCCTCTGTTTTCCCACTCTGCTCTGTATCTGTGACATTGCAGTCACTGAAGTCCATGCAGGCAGCCTAAAACAGAAGGAACAAAACAAAGGAGTAAAGTCATGAGCTCACCCAGGAAGCTCTCCCATGGAGCACGGACTGTGCATCCTCCCTGACAGAACCTGTTGCCTCATGAATCTCAGAGCCCAAGGGGCTTAGTCAAGTATCTTAGATAGAGACAAAACATTAGCAATCATTAAAAGACAATTAAAAGGATGATCTTCATACTCCATAAACTGTTCTTTAGCTGGGCTAGAAGGACATGAACTCCTTGGTTGAAGAGCTCTTGATCCGGTGCACACCACAAATTTAACAACATTCTCTGTACAGTTCGGCCACCATCCAGAGCAGATACTACTGCAGATGAAGAATTGCTCTTCTGCACCAGGGCCACGGCTGCATCTTCAGCCTCCACAGTGCCTCTCCATTGCAGAGACACACCACTTCTGGGGAACATAGGGATATGTGGATACAGTTTGCTTTCCACACACTGCATTTGGAAGTATGGCAAGTGTACACAAGAGCATGGCAAAGCTCTTGTGCACACTCCTTGCCAAGCAAGAGCGAGCCTGGCTGGAATAGTTGCTGGGTTTGGTAGGCAGGGAGGCTCTGTGTCAACTTATTAAAAGGATGGTGTCTATCAATTAGGGCATGAAAGCAGGTAAGCTGCAGACACAGAGCAAGGTTTAAGGCTCTGCAGCTCACTGGGAGTGGCTTTGTGAGAATGCACCCGGCAGGTGCACCACGCGTGTGGCCAGCACTGCAGAGCGGTACAGCACCGGTGCAGCCTGGAGAGGCCCTCCTTGCTCTGACCCCCGGGCACACAGGCATTGTCACAGCAGCAGCACAGGAAACTGCCAAGATGGCAGGTGCCAGTGGTTAGCACACCATCAGTTTCCACCATCTGGAGAAGCCTGGGGTTGGGTGCTTCAGGAAGGGGTTCAGCCCAGACAGGCAAAGCCTGTATGCCCCTCCAGGTGGGTAGCAGTATGGGAGACAGCGACTGTCATCACTTATGCTCCCAACTGACACAAAAATGAAGAGGTGGGCCCAGCCTGCCAGGTGAACTTTCCCAGAAGACTGGAAAAGCAGAGTAAGGGAGAAGACAACTACAGTCTTGCCAAGCATGCCCCCGCCCAGGTTCCTCTGTGTGTGCAGCTGCTTGGGGAAGCGCTGCCTGTGCAAAGCTTTGTGTGCAGTCAGCCAAGCACCGAGCACTGCCTCAGGCACCTGCCCCTCACTGTGGAGCCATCCTCTGCCCATTTGTACATACCCAGCTCTTCCACCAGCTCCTGACACAGCAATTTAGAGAAACAGTGACGGGCCTGCTTCCAGACACCTCCTGGCTGCTGCTGGGGCAAGGTCCACCCCAGGAATCAGACCCCCAGGAGCGGTGTAGTGCCATCCTTTCACCCCACATGTTGTACATTTCTTAGTCTCAAGCCATGTCTGTGTTCTGCAGATCACAATGCCCAGAAAGGCATCCTCAGGGGCCTACAGCAGAACACAGCATGTCTGGGAAGGGCAGTTTAAGACTGTTTAGTCCTTCAAAACCATTTCACGTGTATTTATGCAGCTGCTGTTTCCTAAACTGACAGGACTTTCTATGAGTGCAAACCCTTCTAACATTCAGTGAGCATTAACAATAACAGAAACAAATGACAGATAATTCGTGTATAATTGGTATGTTGAATGGAACATAATTTATGGGGTTAAAAAAAAAAGAAAAAAGTGCAGTGATAGAAACAATAATGGCAGGAAGCTGAGGCAGGGGAGGTTTAGGATAGATACCAGGAAAAGGTTCTTTACCCAGAGGGTAGCTGGAAGAGGCTCTTCAGGGACGTGATCACAGCTCCAAGCCTGACAAAGTTCAAGAAGAATTTGGACAACACTCCCAGGCACATGGTGTGATTCTTGGGGTGTCCTGTGCAGGGCCAGGAGCTGGACTTGATGATCCTTGCAGGTGCCTTCCAACTCAGCAGATTCTATGATTCTATGATTCTAAATAAAAAAAACAATTCTCACTTCATCCCATTATGAGCTTGAATTTTACAGCTGACTATCACAAAACAGAGTAGAACCTTTTAGCACTTTGGATACTGTATAATCTATAAAACCCTTCATTTAGAAAGAAAACTTAAAACATATTGAGAAGAGAGCATTTTCCTTCCTGCTGTGAAATTAATGTACTAGCTCCCTCATGGCCAAGTGATAGAGAAATATAAAAGTCATTTTGCCCGAATACTGATTTTTCTGTTGCACTTTGTTAAGTAGAGCTGATACATCACTCCTGGTGCTCTCTTTGGATAATGTCAAACAATAAAGAGGCAGAAACTGCGGACTTCAAATAAGGCAGTAAAATAATACTATAATAAAATAATTGTCTCTGAGTTTCTTTAACAACATTTATTGTTAAACAACTGCACTGAAACCCACCTCAGCTTACCAGCTTTTAAATGAAACAACGAACAAACAGTCCCAAAACTGTTGACATTTTGACTATGACTTTTAAAATACATTCATCTTTAGAAAGGTTAATCTAAAATATCTTGAGAGCTCTCTCATTTTCTTTCAATTTATTGGAGTCCCTCAGCAACCAGGACATAGACGCTCCATAAAAACTATGCCTCCTCAGTGCTAGATTAGAAGAGGATCTTGCCTCAGAAGACACTGCATATGGTGGCAAGGGACAGCTCTTGTTTTTCTCGACATTTTCACAGCTTGGCATTTCAGAGAAAAAAGAGCTCGTTAAACAGCTAGTTAATATGCTGGGAATGACCTTGCAAAGAGAAAACAGCATGAGAATAAAGTTCTTGTGAAACTCATACTTATGTATGCCAGCTTGGATAGACTGAGAAAGGATGGAAAATGGTGAGGAGCGTCCAAAGTTCCAATCCACCTGCCTCTGACTTTGCCCAAGCAAGCTGCCAAGCTGCCTTCCTGTATAAGAAAGAGTTTTATGGCCAGATCTTACATATCTCTGTGCTTTGCAAGAAGGCTGGTGCCCCATGATGGCCACCCTGGAGGCTAGGCTCCAACTATGGCCTTCATTCCAGCTGGTGAGCCCCAGTCCATGCTGACCACAGCAACAGGAGTTTCCCCCAGTACAGAGTTTGGTGGCAAGGAACATACCATCTTTTAATTTAAAAAGATTGAAAAACAGAATCTAGCACATGAAGAAAAAGTCTTTGGAGAAGATATGTCTGTAGTCTGAGACCAATCAGATCCCTCTGTCTTGCTAACACTGTTCAGCTGGAGAACATGCCCTTACCAGAATCTATCTTCTCCCTGAGTACTTAATACAGATGAAAACTTCAGGGACCAGATTCTTAGATGGTATAAATTGGTATAAATTCAGTAACTGAACCATCTAGACCCTAATCTCTGGTTGCTGCAAGCTGCATTTGGAATACTTCTTTTCCTACATTTTTCTGGATGACTATCATCCTTCTGTCTGACCATCATTATATTATGGTAACCACAGAGCAGTGTTTTTTCCCCTAGACATGATATGAACACAAAACAAAGAGTTGCCAGAAGCCTCAGGAAATCAGCTGGTCCATCATCTACTCTGCACCAGGATTAGCTGTAGTTGCACTGTAGACTTGTTCTGTATCTTCAGATACCACAGCCTATGGATATTCTCAGGAGTTTTGGTTTTAATGACTGGGCAATTTCATCCATAGCAAGAAAAAAAGCAGAGGGAATCTGAACCCTTACACGTGCAGAGCAGATTTAGAGGCAGCTCCTCGCCAAGATCCCACCTGGATATTGGAGTGGGATTGGGCTGGGAAATAGCAAGGAGCTCAAACTGCACACTGGGATCCACCAGAAGCACTTTTTCATGTTTGCATAGGCAAGCGTAGCAAACTGGCTCTGGCTGCTGCTGTCAGTGATATTCTGAAAGCTTGGAAAAATGGAAGATACTCTGTATGGTTGGGCCAAGGGATTACTTGGGTTCAGCTGATGTGCATGGACTAAGGACTCAACAGTACTCCGAAGCTGTGGTATTTAAGGATCATTCTGCTTTCTTGTGCATGCTGTAAGTTGATTGTTACTCCAGCTATCACACAACTGTGTCTTAGCTCTCTCCAGACCGAATTTTTATATGTGGCACTAAGTTCCTGATAGATTCATTCAATGATTTATCAAACACAAAACTAGCCACAAGTAAAAGACTGAGATCTATGAAAGATCATTTATTCAAGTAAAACCCATGAAACTGAATTACTGAATGCAAAGAGTCCTCCAGGGAGAGTGCTTCTGTGCAGAAGAAAATAATTGCCATTTTTCATTTGTTCTACCAACATTTTATCTCACGCTCAGCTGTAGTTTTGCACATCTAAACCAATAGCAAGACACCAGATCAATTGTCCTGACTTTGCAGTAGCACCCCCACAGCTGAAAAACAGAATCCCATATGCTGACTGCATTGATGACACAGACAAAAAAGAGAAGTCCTTCTTGCCAGTAGAACCACTACCATATGATTATTAATTTACTTTAAGTTCAGCAAATCACCCTCCAGTAATTACTAGCTTAATCTAATCTTGCTTGCATTTTAACACCCAATTAAAAAGACATATACCACAATAAGCATAAAAAATCAACCAACCTGCAGCAGCACCAAACACATAAACACATCCACAAACCTGAACAGGGAATAACACCTGACAGAAGTTCTCAAGGAGATGATGTTATCTGTCATTTCTGTTGGAGCCTCCCTGTAACTTAAATCTGAGTACAGCATGCATGGACTTTCTCCAACACATACAAGGGCACAAGTCATAACCAAAAAATATCAGTCAAATTTTTCTTGAGTATCCACAGGGAGATGGTATCATGTGTTTTTTACTGCTCTAAAGGCTTGGTAGAGATATTTCAGTGGAAGTGCTATCCTTCAGGATTTCTTCAGCCCAAAGCTGGACACAATTAGTAAAGTACTGAGGCTTGCTGAGGTCCAGGATCTGGGCATTTGTATAAGCATGTCCATGCTTGTGTGTGAAAGGGGAAGGCAAATAAAGCCATAAAACAACATAATGTGTCAAGACATCAATTTTTTTTCCCCAGCAATTACACAACATTCACACCTTTAATTCAAATTAATTTATAATAGCTCTAGACCTCTGACCCATGTCAGGAAAGACAGTCATCAGCTTCCTGATGGGGCAATGTCAGACAGGGGGTTTCTGTTCTCCAGGGGGTCAGTCGTAAGCTGAAGATCTCAGCTGAACCACCACTATGTGTTACTTGGAAAGCAGCATCCTCCTCGCGTGGTGGTGTAGAAACACAACAAGAATTACCACAGCAGCTCATAAAAAAGATCAGGACACAACTAGAGGCCCAGGCTCCTGCTCCTGTAAGGGGGATGATGCAGTGATCCCATGCACCGAGCTAGGATTACAAGGCACAGCTTGAGATCCTGACCCTCTCCTTTTTCCTGCACTTCTTTGCCTTCTTGAAGTTCACAGTCTTCTCCTGAAGGAGATACTTGGCTGAGCTGAGCACTACTTTTCCCAAAAGGAAGCCAAAGGAGAAGGCAGAGGTGACTATCATCCCATTACATGACAATTTAGTGACTGGTGAGCACTTGCCCACAAAGTGGAAGGCTACCTCTCAGTTTGCCCTCCTCAGCATGATCATAGCTAACGCTATTATCAATAATCCAGGCTTTCCTCTGCCCATTTATATATACCCTCAGGTTTTTCTCTCTTCCTGCTCCAGATCTGCCTTCCTGTCTGGGCCCAGCTCTGCTTTTGCCAGCCCCAGTCCTGATGGTTAGAGAATACAAATTGTAATGAAAACCGTGGGTCTGAATGCCTTCGGGATGGAAGGAGTGTTGGATCCAGGTGCTTCCCAACACCAACCAAGAATGTCAGCCATTATGCTTGAGTGGCCAAGTGGAAGTGCCGCCAATAAGGGCCACATCCTAATGCTGGCAGCTACAGTGCTTTGTGGTGATCTCAGAGATGTGCATAGAGGCAAAACCGGACTGTAAAATGGTGGATTCCAGGTTTATTCATGCTAAAAGTCTAGTTGAGGGAGTCTACATGTGCCTACTTTCTCAGTACACTCCCTTCATTTCCTGCATGCCTAGGGAGTATAGGTACTTTACAGAACCACAGAATATTCTCAGTCGGAAAGGACCCACATGGATCATTAAGTCCAGCTCTTAAGTGAATGACCCATACGGGGATCAAACCCACAGCCTTGGTGTTATTAGCACCAGGAGCTAACAGAGATAGGCTGTGCTGAGGAGAATGCCTTTTGGATTACTTTGTGGAGGTAAGGCATCTATATTTCACCAAAATCCAATTTCAAGCACTCTGGCTTTCACTGAAAGCTGCTACTAAAACAGATACCCAAGAGTTTCATGTCATAATAGTAACATGTAGTCTTGGTTTATTGGGATAGGAATTAGAAATGGCATTAAGTGTAATTTTAAATGAACCCAAACTAAATATGAGAAGACAAATATTGCCGTTCTGCCAGGGTGTTTCAAATCATGTGTTATATGCCTGGTTTTAAGCATTGGAGCTTAGGTGTTAAAGACAAAGGTATATACTGCCTCAGGAGAGTTCAGCAAATCCCTTTTCCTAAAAGATGGTTCATGTAACAACCTAATTTAGCCCTGGTGTAATTCTGCTGCTTTCAATCCTAAGAGTTCATTTTGTTTGTTGTGTGTTTCGGAAAAGAAATAATATGAAAAATGCCTTTCTGTGTCACAGCACCTCTCATGCTAAAGCCTAGGCACACACACAAGATCTGTGACATATTTGGTGTACTGTGGACCAGGGAACTGTATCTTTTAAGAGATCTCCCAAGATTAAGCCTCAAAACATTCTGCGTGACCTTGGGAAAAGCACTTCATTTTTCTCTGGCTAGGTCTATTGTATAAATTAAACCCTGCCAGGGGGATGTTCCAGGGCATTGGAATTCAATCCTGTATAAACTGTTGACATAATCCTTGGCATCAGTTTCACTGAAGCCAACTGGCAGTGTCCCAGACAATTCCCCACACAGCTCAAGAGTCAGCGCAACCCAAGACCATCCCCGGCAGACATGAAGAAGGCAGCCCCTCCACTTTGGAGGGAAACTCAGGGAACACAGCCTGCCCCGTGCCAGCCTCTCTGCTCAACAGCGAGCCTGGGCATGTTTTGTTGATGAGCACAAACATATCTGATCCACCTAAAAGGGGGATAATGTATAATTTCCTTTATAAAGACCTGTGTGATTTAAGCATGCAACTACCGTTACAGTTACTGCATACGTGTAGCTAGACTACCCATAAGATTATTTGAAAGCACTTGTAAATGAACTGTCTTTCCCCTCTTTGAGTACCAGGGAACAGCTGCCAGAAAATACATCCTATAGGAAATTCATGCTTACACCTACAGGTAATGCCTGCCAGAAAAAAACAAGGGAGTAGCACAGTGGCCTATGGGGCATGATTTCTAATTTCCTGCTTTGTAGGTACAGGAGAAAAGATGTTTATGCATTGCTGTTCTCCCTGTGAGAGAGTAGGGTGGCCTTGTCCATCTCCAGAGGTCCTTTACTTTAGCTGATGCTCTCTTTCCCACCTGGCAATCTTGCCATGGCCATAGGAGCCATGCGTGCTTGTGTGATGGATACGCTTTCAGCACTGCAACAGCTTTGTGCCAACCATCCTCTCTTCCAAAAAAGAGCTCAATTGAAGAGCAGTTGGTGATGCTTTAGATCTGCTCTAAAGGCCAGTAAGCAATAACCTACAATTAATGCAGAGGAATGGAAAGGAAGTAGAGCAGAGAGAAAGCCTCCACCTCCTTCTAGAGCCATTGCTTCCCTTCATCCTTGCCAAGTATTCTGGAGCTCGTCACCCTGTTTGAGCCTGTCACTTGAAAACATTTTACTTACAGATCCTACCAGATGCACAAACAATTGGTATCTCATCCAAGTGCTTTGGACTTCAGTGGGTTAGGAGCTGGGTTCAAAACACAAGTCACATTTCATGCACCATATTCCAGCCCTCAGTGAAAGGCTGTCACTTACGGAATGGGACGCTGGAGCTTTGTAACAACTCCTACTGGCATTAATTACCAGCCTCCACAGTCAAGGGCTACCTTTTTGGCCAAATCGACACACAAATGATTGCCAACACTAAGCCTCTTCTGTTTGCTCATCCTGAAGCAGCAGGCTCCGTCACTTTCCCACACTCTCCTGCCAAACAGCATTGAACTGGCTACTCCTGATTTAAATTTGTGCAACTTTATATGTAAGTAGTCTTTCTAATCAAAAAACACATACATATATTTGATTAGTAATATAGGATAATGTGGTGTGAAATACAATACTGATACTTTCAAACAATCCTATTTTGGAAATGTGTACAATTTTGAGACTTTTGTTCCCAGCAGCATACACACAGTTTCGTTCAGAGCTGTCAGACTTCCCCTCTATACACACTCTGTGTGCAGGTGCATTATAGTCCACAGCTGGAAGTGTTTTGTATTAAATACTTTCTGTGTAAAAAACAACAAAAATCGAACTGGTGATAATTATTATGGCAGTTCTTTCTCTAAGATTATGGAAGAAACCAATCTTTGACAAAGGAAGGCACTCAGCTATGTCTTGAGCCAGTAAACAGTTGTCTAAGTGTTCACTAGCCCATTTTACAGAGGGGTCGTGTTTGCAAGAGGCTTTCATCCTAAAATCATGCCCTCTGCATACATGATCCTGTAGCCTTTATCATCTGCTGCTCTCTCATCTCAGTTCTGAATGAAGGAATAAAAATATTCTTGCACACTTCGAAGGACCAACTTCCAAAGAAATCTTACAGCTGCATAGAAGACACAATGGTTCAGCCAGTGGAGAATTGATGGACTGGCTGTAATGGGACTTACTCCATCACCACACCTCTCTTTCTTCTGACGGCAATATAGAAGTAAATAATGATCCTACAAAAGCCGAGTTTGGCACTAGCTTTGTATAAAAAATGAGGATGCTTCATTGCTCTCAGAATTTTTTAGATTAGATGGATTATTAGCTACTAGGCTACATTTTTTAAGTGTTCTTTTGGCCAAGTGCCCCTGTAGACTGTAATGAATTGTCCAAAACCCTCTTCTCCTCACAATTCCCAAAGCTGAAGCTTTCTACAGCATTTGCAAACAGCTGCACTTTTCAGAAAGGCAGAAATACGTTCAAATTTAGCTTCATGTTTGGCAACCTCTATCCCAGACATTCACAGGACTCCAGCCATTGCTTCTCCCACCCCACAAAAAGAATTGCTTTTGACTGACAAAGCTTGAATTTTGACTCAGCCAAACCACAGCACAGGTACATAAGATCTGTGGCCAGTTGGCACTAGCTCAGTCCTGGAGCTGATGGTCCCTGCCCTTCAGATTTTCCAAAGGAGAGTAACCCTTGCGTCACACTATTCAATGCCTCTTTTGTTCTTGTTTTAATCCTGTGTCCAGCCATGGTTTTATGTGACTCCTGAATTGCTGTCAGCAGGAAAGATGCCACTCGGTGCCATTTACAAGAGATTCAGCACCTGCAGGCTCAAGCTATGAGTCAAAAACCACAGCTATGGGAAAGTAAGTTACGCACAGAGCAGGAAAAGCAAGTATGTTGGAGTAATGCCTATTATTCAGAGAAAAGCCAGTGAGATGAAGGCAACTGGATTGTTAAGAAGATACATGAAAAGAAAGAGCGAATGTAGCTATATAAGCTGGAACTAACTCCATTTTTATTTTTTAAAAAATTACGTGAAACCAAAACGTATGTGATTCATTATAGAAAAGAAGACACTCGGTCCAAGTCATACTATTTTCACGACGCAAGAAGATTAAATGATATCACTTGTTTTTAGTGGGCCAGCTGTGGAAGAGGACGGTCCGGGGTGGCGGAATCGGCCCCAGCTGGGCGCTCAGGCGCTCCCGCGCAGCCAGGCGCAGCCATTTCCTGCTTCTCCCCAAGGCTCGGCTCCGGGATCCCGCCCGGCGCGCGCGGAGCTCCGTGAGGCGGCGCGAGCGGCCCGGGCCACGGCGCAACGGCGCCATCTTGTGGCTGCGTGCGCGGCGAAATGGCCCCGCGGCGGGGCGCGGCGCGGTCTGTGAGGGGGCTGCGTGTCTGTGAGGGGGCTGCGGGTCTGTGAGGGCGCCGCGGGTCTGTGAGGGGGCTGCGGGTCAGGGACAGCCAGCGCTCCGCAGGGAGCGGGAGCGGAGGGGCTGGCAACAACGGAGGGATAAAACCCACAGGATAAGGGGCAGTGCCTCATGAGTAAGGGCCGGGCTACGGGCCGCCTGCATCCCTCCATGAGGGGCGCGCCTCTCACCTGAGGCGAGCAGGGCAGGTTTTTTTTTACATTGAAATTGACATCTTCCCGGAAAATTTAGTAAGGTAAATGAAAGAAAAAAAATGGAAAAAAAAAAAA
>VWZT01009417.1:155524-179254 GCA_013397055.1 Pachycephala philippinensis | reverse complement strand
AAAGCTGGGGTTGGGGGAGAGGAAATTTCAAAATTTCAAACCCGAAAAGACAGATTTACATCTGATGGGAAGAAAGAAGGACTTTCTCGCTCTCTGCTGGCTCTGTAACAGCCAGATGCACTCTGGTGTTATTTCACAGAATCACACTGTCAATTAAACTGGAAAAAGGCCTCTGAGGTCATTGAGTCCATCCTATGACTGAACACCACCACATCAACTACGCCATGGCACTGAGTACCATGTCCAGTCTTTCCTTAAACGCCGGACAGTGACCCCACCACCTCCCTGGGCAGCTCATTTCAGTGCCTAATCACCCTTTCTAAGCAGAAAATCCTCCCAATGTCCAACCTGAACCTCCCCTGGCACAGCTTGAGGTGATGTCCTCTTGTCCTGTCACTGGCTGCCTGCGAGAAGAGGCCTATCCCCACCTGGCTACAACCTCCTTTCAAGGAGTTGTAGAACACAAAGAGGTCCCCCCTGCGCCTCCTCAGAGCTTGCAGATACCATGTAGAGAGAGGGCTGCTCCACCCCATTTCCCTGCCAAACTTCATTGCTTTGAAATTTCTCATACCATTTGCCTGCCTCTGGCTGAATTTCAGCTTGAAATTTTCCTAAAAATAGTTGTGCCAGGACCAGCAACAGTTAGGGGTGAAACACTTCTTCTTGCCCATGTTAAAATCACGTACAGTCATTTTGTACCATCAAACCTCACAAATTTGTGCAAACTTGAGGGAGCCCCTACTTTGAGGCATGAATTTGGTAAGGAGCCAAAGGAATGTAACTTCAGCCCAAACTATTAAAATGTTAAAAGATGTAGCAAATGTTCTTCTCAGTAAGAAATTTTTAGACTTTGGCAGCTAAAATCCTTGGAGATGTATTAAATTCCAGCATAGGACCACCATGTATAAAGGTGACTTTCCCTTCCAGTGCTGCCTTTTGGGTGCTGCAGGCTGCAGCTATATGATCGGGTGCCTTGAATCCCTGCATTTGGTGGTTTGTGTGCTTAACTGCCCTTAGTGATGGTTCACAGAGAGTGGCAGCTCAGTGCCATCAGCTCAGGGACTGTTACACCCTCCGCTCAAGCAGAGGTGGGTGTCATACCATAGATGTTTCAGCTGCACACCCATGACCCACACAGGTGTGGATATGAGGCCATGTGGTGGATTTGTTTTCCAACTGGGTTTCTAAAACGCTGGGCAGTTAAACATTCACAGAAGTTAATGTTAAGGTCACAAAGCCACATAAACCACTCCAAAACACGGAGGTTGGCAGCGCAACCATTATTCCAGCCCTTGTGCATGAGCATTACAGGGCATCTGAACCTCAGACTTCTGGCTTTGGCTGGATGGGGTTCAGTCTGTGGTACCCTCTATATATCACGGTGATGGAAGCTCTGGGCATGTAAAGATCGGTGCCGTAGCAAGTCCATATGAAACTGGAGAGGGAGTCATGCAGCTTAGTATTGTTCAGAGTCTGAGCATGAGGAGCTCAGGTGCGGCCAGACTGCAGTCCTGCCCTCGCATAGCTCACTACGCCAGGCTTCCTCATGTTCTTCATGGACATGAGCAGGACAAGTAGTTTCATGGTCTCTGAGAGAGGTCAGATGTTTCTGAACCTAAGGCAGACATTTCTGCTGTTAAAAAAGTGCATGTCCAAAATAAGAGAGCTCACTAATTCATAAAAGCATGCCTTTTCGGTTTGCAATGAGCTCTGCTACTGAGACCTCCGTGACTTGGAGGAGGACAAGGACATTCAGCTTCCATCGGGGAAACCGGCTTTCACCCACCACAAACACACAGCGGTACAATCTTAGAAACGCAGGCCATTGCATCCCGCTTCTCTCCCACAGAGGAATAAGTCCTGCAGCAGCGAGGATTTCCCTCTCCCGGAGCCGCCGCAGCTCCTTCCTGCGCGGTCAGAGCCCACCCCCTGCTGGGGGCTCGGCTCCGGCTGCCAGCGCGGCCGCATTCCTGCCCTCCAGCCCCGCGCTCCGCAGGCTCATGGCATTTGTATCCGCATCACACAATTTCCGTCTGGCTGCACAGCAGGCAGTTCTCTGGAGCTCACAAATACCCGGTTTGCAGTTGACAGCACGCTGATTTCCGACGCACAGCCATGCTCTGCTGTCTCCAGCAAAAACTGGAGAGAGACTCAAGGCATTACTTTTGAGGACTTGTGAAAAAATTTATACCAAAAGAATCCTTCCCTTCTACATTTTGTTATATGCAGATAATAATGAGTTTGGTTTGTTTGTTTGGGTTTTTTTAATATATATTTTTGCTGTAGTTTTGGAGTTCACTCAAGATGTATGACTATCAGACACCATGGCTGTAGCTCCAGCAGGGGAGCGGCTTATCTGGAGGGTCAGGGAAATCCCAGCCTCTGGTTGCCCTGGTTTCTTTCAGTGAGGCAGGAATGGTGAGGCGATGAAAGTTACCAGCTCTTTGTCACTGGAAATCTTACACATTTGGGAAGTGACTAAGCCGTGGTTTTGGGGAGACTGCCTTTTGTAGATGAGCAAGAAGAAAAGAATGTTCAGTTTCTGTGAAATTAGAGACCAAAAATCTCAAAATGGTAGCAGAGCTCTGGAAAACCTCTGAAGTGGGTTGTCTGGAAGGGCCAATAGGGTGGCGAGAAGGCGCAGCAGATAGCAGAAACATTGTTTACATAGGTTTGACTTCTCAGATTGATTTTCTCATGAACACAGAAACAGTTTCAAACCCTGAAACCCAAACTTTTAGTAAACTGCAGGTTTTCCTTTATGTATCCAGTTGTAATACACATGAGAATACTGCTTGGATTCCACTAGATTAAGTTGGCTGTGGGAAGGCAGTCCAAATATGCTTCCTAGGTCATGTAATGAAGGTCTTGATAGACCTATATCTAGAACAGACCAGAAAATGCTGTCAATTGACCTGTTTCCTTTCAGACAAATTCATAAAATCATATTACCATGCAGTTTTCATGACAAATCAGTAACATGCTGCAGAGAGATCTCCTGTGAGTTTCCATCTTGCCTATTCAATAGCACAAGAAATTTCTCCGAGAGTATCTGGTGGGAAGACCATTTCCACTGTAGCCTGAGATTACCCAGACTACAAGGGTTCCACAAGAAACTGCTGCTCCAGGAGGTCCCACAGATCAGCTGTCTAAGCAGAATGAGTCTTTCTGCTTTACTTCTGTTTGCATTGATTTTCAGCAGTGCTCATGTTTCTGCCAAGGCTCACAGGAAGGAAGGCCTGCAGGGCTTTAACCATCAGTTGGAACTGATTTTGTGCTGACTCTTGGACCCACAGGATATAATTTCTGGTCAGCTGTAGCCTTTCCTGCATGCCGGCACATTAAGTGGTGGCTCTCTGCATTTCTGAGAACTGAAGGTTATAATTTCTAGTAAAATAAACCATTTCTTTCTACTTTTCTACTATTCTACTGTTTTACAGAATGAATGAATAAATGATTGGAGCTCCAATGTCAAGCACTGCTGTACCTTGCCTAGAAGCCTGAACTGGCGGCAGTGAGGAACTTTTACCTGCAGGACTCACCTCACCTTGTACTTCTGTTCTCACCTTTGGCTTGTCCAAATGTAGTACCCCTGGGGCAGGAACTGACTTCTGCCTTGTGTTTCTCCCACACACAAATGATCCTGCTCCTTAAACAACAGGGCTTCTGATTCTTTAACACAGTTTCATAATCTCATGGGAACCTTCAAGTCCTACTGGGGTGAGAGGTGCCACATTGCCAAACGCCCTGTAGGCTATGTGATGGCTAATTTATTGGCACAAAATTACAGGGTGACCCAGGCTGATCTGAGCCATAGCCTGCTACTGCATATCCATCCAGGAGGTATGGGGTGTTCTTTCGAAATGTTTTGATTTCCTGGTTTGGCAGGATTCAGGTTTTTTGATAAAGTTACAAACTCAGTTGACAGGCTAAGCCAAAATAAGGTCAAAGTAGACAGAAATTTTAACTGGAAATAAATGTTGGCAACTCTGAATAAATACCAATTTTTACTTCTGATTTTTTAATAAAGGCAAGACATTGAATTCTACCTCACTTCCCGCAGCTAGCAAGAACCAGAACAGCACATAACTCTGACTAGCCGTGCACATGCATAGGTAGGAGCCAGATACTAAGGAATGTTCATAGCCCAGTAGGATGGAAGGAAGCAGCCTTCAGCTGGGGCTTCAGGGTACTGCTACCATGTAAATTAGAAGCAGCTCCATTCTGTCTTCACCGTAAGTGATAAACAAGGCATGAAAGCAGTAAGAGTGAATTATGTCATTCTTGAGCACAGTATGCCCCTTTTAGTGGGCTGAAATTTGTTCTACTAGCTTTGGAAGCTAGCATGCAGGTATTTCACGCTTTTGGCTAACTATGCATTTGTTGATTTCTCAGACGTCATGTGAAGTGCCTGCTCTCTGTCTTCCCTGTCTGCGACGGCCATATAGACTATGCCAAAAATACAGCCAAGACAAGCACTTTGCTCCGGATGTAAGCTGCCCCAGTTGTAACTCCTGCACACTGTTAACAGGCTTCAGTAAGTCTGAAAACCAGCATAAAACAGAGATTTCTCTGAACTTAAAACTTTGCTGTTTTTACAGTGTGTTATGTTTCTGGGCAGGAAATCTTGGTTAGAAGCCAAGTTGGTAGGATATTCAATACCCCCCTATGAAATGTTTATAGTTGGGCGTGTATATCTAAGTGCACCCTTCTGTTGCTAAGTTAACATGATTAAAAGAATCCCCTATCAAGAATCAATCAGGCAGCTGCAGAGTGCAGAGAAATTCCTTCCAATAAACAGTGTAAGCATGAGAGAGCCATTCCGCAGGGCGTCAGATCCAGAGTTCCTCCCGGTATCTTCAGCATTTCCTGGCATATAGACTTGAGCTTTTATTTAGTTCATCGTTTTAACTGACAGAACTGTGATTAAAACTATTCACATCATTTGCTTTCACAGTATAAACCAGAAGCTTGATCTTACCCTAACAAAGGCAGATCCTTAGTGGTTCTAGTATCACAACCACAGCAGTAACTAAATGGCAGACATCCAGTTATTTTTCATAAATATGTGCTTTTATAATTTTTCAGAAGTATAAAATTTGCATGTACATTTTTAAATTATATATGTCTCAGTTGCACAAAACAACATATCTTCTTATACTAGGTAATATATTTACATGACACTATTACAACTAGAGGGTTGTAGAAGGTTAGCTTTACAAATACCCTGTCCTCATTCATATCTTGTAAGGACATGCTAAAGCATCTCCATTATGTAGTTTGCAAACATGCCAAACTAATGTATAAAATACATTCCATGGTTAAATTATCTTACTATTCCATGAGCAGGAACCATGTGATCATCCTTATATTAAAATTAGCCTCTTTATACCACTTTTACATTCAAAAATATTTGCTCATTTATAGAAGCTGAAATAAGTTTTAGAGAGCCTTTTCAAAAGTATCATTGGTTTCCATTTGCTACCCATTATTGCAGAAAGCCTTTTTACAAACTGAGTATCTTAATAAGGAGATTTGGCAGAGCTGGCACACAGACATGTGAAGTGAGCTCCTCCCCGAAGCTGCAATGTCCTGTGGGGCAGACCGAACCTCCACTAGCCATTGTGACTGCCCAGCTCCAGGTGTTTTCAGTCTGGGTGCCTTTGGGAGTTCCACCTGCTGTTCAGTGTCTCAGGCCTTGCAGAAGTGTGTTTAACTGAGGACCAGATCCACAATGGCTGTAACCCCTGGCTGCATGGTGGCTGTGTCACTGCCATCCCGCAGCCTGTGTGCTGCTTACAAGAGGTCACTGATGACAGTGCATTTGGTCCTGTCACAGTCTCTTTTTATGTGTCTCAAACCCCCCATAGAGCATGGCACATTAAGCAATCAGCTAAGCAAATTGGGCCCAGGGGTGCAGTAGAGCATACTGCAGAGAAAGGCAGCAAGCTGCTGGGAAAGCTGCGTGTGTGACCTTACACAGCACTTGTCCTTTTATGACTGGCTGAGGCCAGCGATGCTCTCAGGAGGACAGCTGCACACTCACTTCTGGGGGGCTGGTGCCAAGCCACTGGAATTCTGCCACTGTAACTAATAAACTCCCTTAGGAACATCTGAGTTAGGTTTAACATTTTGCAAAATGCATTTATTCCCAAATGCACCGATGAGGATGTCCAGCTGGTCTGGATGCACAAGACTTCACAGGACACACACTACACAGCCAAAGGTTAATAAAGCTAAGGTACAAACTAAAAACCACATTTGTTCTTTGAATAGTTCACCAGATAATGTGCTTTTCCACCAAATTAGCGGCAGATTAATTGTCAAGGTTCTGCTGGCTTGTCTGACACGAAACCTGTGCTGCTTGAGGAAAGGAAGAACTTTCACACAAGGGTGCTAGAGAACATGCAGTTGGGGAGCACTGCTACCTATCTGTTAGCCAGACAGAAGAATGCCCCTATTCAGCATAAACTCCAGTTCATCTAGAACACTCATCCTAACAGTCTCTGCCAGGTTCCCTAAATACCATCTGTAAGAACAATCAGTAAGTAGAGAACTGGGTGCATTTAGTCTACTGTGTGCTTTTAGAAAGCTCTTATGCTGCAATTAGTACCTGGACAAGGTAAGTTGTGACAATCCATTTCCTTGACACCCAACAGGCACTAATGCCCATGTGGAAGAGCATGTAGGTAGTTCTGTTCAGCTCCAAGCAAGCAAAAAACACTCTGCAAGCATAGGATGACAATAAAACCAAAGCGAGTTTTGATGTTGACTTTGACAAGCACAAAAGCAGACCCTTTTCATTAGCGACTCCATGGTGAAACTAAATTGGCCTCTTGGCACTCCTGCTGCCCCTTGTGGGTAAATTCATGTGTGTTTTAGCCTCTGCCTACGCCCAAGGCTTTAACTACAGAGTTTTACCTTTATTCTTTGATATAACTCCTTCCTTAGGTACTTTGGCAGTACTTTCCTTAGAGATTAATGTACCATCTTCAGCCTCACATTGGCAGGACTCCTCAGCTTTCTCTCAAAGTTCATCAATAGAGAGGTTTATATATCTGTAAAATATTACAGTGCTTTAGTAAGTGAAAAAGTTAATAGCAGAAGGCAGTTTCGTATGTAATGCTACCTCTGCACAATCATTGTTTATCTTTTCAGAGGGAATCTGCAGTAGCTGTTGTAAATTCACACAACAAAGGAATACTTCCTTTCCTGCTTTGGCTACACCAGAAAATAAAGGGTGGCTGGCTGGAAAAAAGGTGAAGATACAGGAATAACTGTAAGTGAAGTGGTCTAGAAGCTAACAGCATATAGTGTGCTCAGACTGAGAGAAGAAACAAATTCATCTGCATCAAGGGTTTAGAAGAATTGATGCATAAAATACAGATTTTAAAATTTAGGAGTGCTGCAGCCTGACAGTAGAATAGTAAGCACCATACCCATGCTTACTAGAAACAGAGAGATTATCTTGGCAGAGAATTACCAGTTGCTACAATCATGAGCAAGCTTTGGAACAATTTTTGAAGGAAAGAATAATTAAGACCTAAAGGCAAGTAAAAATTTATGTAGATAAAATGATTAGGGAAAACTCAGCTGGTACCTCTCGTTGATTTCCAAGGCATAACTTTTTTACCTGGGTGCTAAACTGTCAAGCTAACTTGCTAAGCCAGGTTGATTTGATCACTTGCGATGATTCTTGTCTTGGATGGACAAATATCCTTGGAACCGGCTATCAAAGTGAATAAGGAGCCAGCGCAAGACAACTTGGGCAAGGAGTTTCTGAGTGGGAAGGAAAATAATATTGGCATTCCTCAAGGTATTGTGCCAGATAATCTTAAATATTTTCATTTATTACCATGGCACAGGTGAGAAAGTTCTGAAGTCTTGTCAGCATGAAAGAGGGATGAAATATTAAAAGCACTGCATACCACTGGTGCCTAAAGCAGTGTAAATAAGGTGGCACTTTTTGGGTAGAATACAAACCATATGTGAAAGTAGGAGCTATTTGGAGGTTAGATGTCAAAAGCAAACAGTTAATGAGGCTTCTTTGTTAGTGATACAGAAGGAAAAGCACTTCTGGAAAGCACTTCTGGAAGTTCAGTCTTACTACTTGAGAAAATTTCTCTGGCACGAATCTCCTGTGGGAGGTGTCTCATGCACTCAAAAGGTAGCTGTGAAACCTACTGTTCAGTCAGCTAAAGCTGTGTCAGATTAGCCTGACCTTCAGAAGAGTGTCTGCTCCAAAAAGGCCACCCATAGCTCTGAGAGGGCTGCAGCAAGGAAGGAATGAGGATAGTGGTTGATCATATCATGACAGTGATGGGATGTTTGTGAAAAAGGCAAATGTATCCAAAAATGTTTTTCTAAAGCAGAGTACAGACTTATTCCCAGGCATGTATAACCAGAACTCATCGGTGTGCAGTTCAAGAGACCTGTACTCAAGGAGGAAGAACTCAAGACTGCACCGTGGGTAGAGAAAGCTGCAACCATTGATGGGAGAATGGAAAATATATTCATTAACAGTGCTTAAAGGAACTGCGTTTGTTTCACCTCACAGAGTGAAGGTTGAGGGGGCCTCTGTCGCCTTTTAAAATGTATCATAGCAAAGGAAGAGCTTTTAAAATTCTTAATATTATGTTGGTGAAGGATCATAGTCCGGTTAAGAATAAATTTGAACTCAAAATACAAGGTTCTGAAACTATCAGAGCTTTTGATATTGGCCAAGGACCATTTTCAAAATGTTGCTTGATATGTTCGTAATCAGGGTTTTTTTGGTTTGGGTTTTTCTCTGAGATAAATACCATAGTGAAGGGTCCTACAGAAACAAGAATTTTGCGCTATTATTAAGACCCTTATAATGGGTTCTTGCTATCTCCTCTTTATTTCTGGTTCAAGCTTCAACATTGTACCTTCTCCAGCACATTCTCAGTATCAGTCTGTTAAATAAGTTTTAGTTGTAAAGGTTATTTTCTGATAACCTGAGCTGCTAGTCTTGCCTGAGAAATATTTACCAGCAGCTTACTCCCAGAAACTCCTGTGCCCAAGAGGCAGGATGTCAGGGGAGTTCTGATGCTCAGTATACATAAATAGCAAGGTGACATTAGACATTAGAAATCCTTGGCAGGCAGTAAACTGATACTTGTCTGTGACAACACAAATGTAAGGGTAAGCTTCCAGTTCTGTTAGATTCTTCTTTACCCTAACAGCCAGGAGTTGCTTTACAAATCAGCCTGTGTTGGAAGCTGAATGAGTGAATGATGTTTCTGGACTGGTTGCAAACATGCCGACTTGTGGCCATCATTAAGAATCAGCCCCACTAGTCTGGGTTCAGTGTGTGAGAGGTACTTCCTTTTGTGCTGGCATTTATACAGCATCCTTAGGTAGAAATTTGCAAGTGCAAATAAAGTGAAGAACAGAAGCATATTAAAATTTTACTTTGAAGAATAGCAACGCAGTTCTTTTCATGAGCTTTTAAAGATCGTTATTTCAGTGATACAGGTGTTACCTAATGTTTGATTAAAATCTAACATACAGACAGATTAGAGTTGTGAACTCAAAGGGGTTGCCACAGATCAGGACTGTCTTCTCCTGGAAATACAGTCCAGTTGGTCCTCTCTCCAAGTACAGAGTAAGTCAAGGATTTGCAAAGATAAAAAAGATGAAGGCAGACTCTTCTTGAGAACCCTTTCTCTGAAAGGAAGGGTGAACTGGATGAGATGCAACAGAACAAATCTCTCCGTTCACTGTTGTTTTCCCATCACCCTACTTGCAAGGATCATGGAGACATGGGCAAGTGTGTCTTGCCACCAGTAGGATGAATGTCTGCAGATTGGGCCCTGTAAGAAGGATGCCAAAATGCTATTTACGTCACAATTTTTGGTCTGACTCTATGAAAAGAAGAGGATGTAATAGAATTCTGGACCATGAGGCCATATAATGGCTGGGCTCTCAAGTTTCCCAGTGGTATTCTTGATGGGTCTGTTGTTGATGCAAACATCTCCGTGTACGTATTGGTGGCACAGTGACTGAACTTGTCCTCTGACCAGTAATGAAGGCCTAAAGTAGAGCTTGCAGAATACTTCTTTATCCTCTCTGCACCATCGTTTTCTGTACAGAAATGTAAAACCTTTATCCTGATACATGCTTGTGAGATTCATAGAAACTCTCAGATACGCTCCTTCTCCACCTCATGCAACTCAGGCTCAGCTCTTACTCATGCAAGGCGGAGTGCCGGTGAAAAGTGTTGTCTGTCATCTTTAGATTTCTCTTTGTGTGGCTTAATAAGTGCTGTGGTAGTGCAGGTTGCTCAGAATTGCTGTTGGGGGCATTGTGAGAATGCAGTGAACTTTTGCAGCTTTCCTAGAAAGTAGGACAAGAGCAAAGAGGCAGCAAGAAGCAGCTCTGCAAGGCAGTAAAGAGGTGTGAGACTCCTCTGCGGGGGCTCTTCCTCACTGACTCATCTGAGAGCTGTACTCCCACTTGCCATTTGAAAATGAACCTCTACCCCTCCCTCAACTGTAGTTGTCCCTAACAGTGTTGGCGTCACCTTTACACCTCTTTCTCTCACAAACGTGTGGGTGGTGCTAGCTTTGCACATGAAAACACTGGCTAGTGCTCAGCCTTGCTCTTTTGTTCTGGTAGTGGTCACCATTGGATACACTTCCTTTTATACTGTCAAAAACGTTTCCACCATGGCAAACCTAGGGATGGAGACTGTGCGAGGTGAGGTGCTCCTCCTAGCACACAGTGGGTAACACCAGCCAGCAGACACGGGGGGGGGAAGGTCTCTGCTCTGGAGTTCTAGCAATTGCCTTGCTTTTTAAACACCCGTGAGACAGTCTTGCATTATGTGTGAAATGAATCCATCAAAAATGATGACAGGGGAACATGGATCAAACTGCCAGATGGAGGAAAGGCATACTTACAAGACTCCTTGCTAATCATACCGAATGTTTCAGAGGGGAGCACAGTGACTCACAGAAGGGAGCTGCTCTTCTGTCCTCCATGC
Organism: Pachycephala philippinensis; assembly: GCA_013397055.1. Lineage (NCBI taxonomy): Eukaryota > Metazoa > Chordata > Aves > Passeriformes > Pachycephala > Pachycephala philippinensis. The sequence goes on along the minus strand of VWZT01009417.1, from coordinate 168,246 downwards.
AGGTGTACTGATGGTGACAGCATACTGCCACCCCATGTGGGTGGCGGCTCCTTGAAACATGAAAGGAAGGAGTAAAGAGACCTGGAAATTTGAATTCTAGAATTACTTACCCTTAGGTTAATTCAGTCCTTCAAGCTTTCCTTTGTCTTCCTCAGGAGTGAAACAAATATTCTGGTTCTACAGCTGAATGTGATGGCCAAGTCACAACTTGACAAGTCTGGTGCTACTCAGAGTCAATGGCCTGAGCCCTAAATCCTGACTGCAGGCACATCCCTTGCAGGGAATGGCCTTTCAGGGATGTGACAGATGTGACCTCACAGCCACCTTCCAGCCATGGGCTCCTGCTGCCCATGAGATCCACATAAAACATCAACTTGTACAGAAAATCACGCTATGAAAAGCCAGTGTCCATAAAGGAGACAGAGGAGTCCTGCAACTTAATTCGAATAAAGGGAGAGGGTCCCCTGGGGCATATGCCCACAGGATTTTCTTTCTCAAGGTTTTGGAGGGCACAGCCTCCTTTTATCCTAAACTCCTGGCTGCATGTTGCCCTCTTCCCTTCCCCATTGGCTGAGCTACTAGAAAGGTACAGCCTTCCTGAACCGCCTACCACATATTCTCCCCTTGAACCTGTCATTTCCCCCCAAAGTTCAGAAACTCAGGCTTGTGTGGACCCACATGTCTATTTCAGGAATCAAACTGTCCGGGTTCTGTAACAAACTTGTGGCTTGAATTTGGTAGAGACACTACGATCGATTTCAAAGACCCATACCCTCACCAAATATAGAATTGTTTGTAAAGACATTAGCACACATCTTTCCTATCAAACTCATGTAAACCTGTAACCTCTTGGAAAGTTCCTGAATGGTGCTTAGCCTGTATGGATCGAATCCTTTACAAAGATTAGAAGCAGTGAGTCGAAGCATCTCTAGAATCACAAACTCCTGTTTCTTAACCCAAGGCCATTTGCTGTTAGAATGGGCACACGGGGAGCAGGAAACAAAACTTTGCCTGTCACTCCTGCACAAACAGGATGCAGCAGCAACACACCCAGAAAAAGGTTTAACAACATCTCACCTGAAAAATGAGTCAACAGATCAGTGTTTTGAGGAGTGAGTAGAAATTTTCTGTTCCCAGGACAACAGCACCAAACAAGGCTGAAAAGCAATGTTTTCTATTATTGTGGAAATGCAGTCTAGTCTGCAACATCCAGGATGGAGTCAGGCTGATTTCAGCATTACAGTCAGAGCTGACTTAATCAATGATAGTTTAATATCCTTCTCAGTTGCTGTTGTCATGGGTGCTGCTTCATCTTAGCGGGCACGTCACAGCCCAGTCCATCTTAGGCCAGTATGGTTCCCTCAAGGATGAGTCTATTTCAGACTTACCCACCGCAAAACGTGGTGTCACATGTAAAGATCTAGATCAGGGCTGCAATATCCAGCATGAAAAATACACAGGAATTCAGCGGTAATTGGAGAGCTATTTCTGTCCACAAATATTTCATGGGTGGTTTTGGATTTTTTTTCTAAACTGTAAAAATAGAAGGCAAGATGCTGAAGAAAGTCATGCTTGTTTTAGGCACTGGAGAAATTGTGCAGCAACAATTAGCCTTTATGCAAAGATTAATCCTTAAGTAGGGAGGTATGGGTCTCTTTTAACACTGCTTGACTTTACTACAGGAGGTTTTGTATTTATAAGTGATTGTTCCTGCGCACACAGAAAACTTCTGTCTCTTCATCTGCTTCCCTGGAGACTTCTGAACTTGTCATCAACCTGATATCCCAGTCAGAGGAACACTTCCCCACTGTGCAATGAAAATTTATCAGCTTGTCCTTCAGCATGTCTCAACAACTCAGAGATTATTAACTCATCTTTCAAGTGATTAATACTTCTGGGTGTTTGAGAGGCATAACTCTGGTACTTGTGAGGTGCTGAGAGGCCATGGAAAAGAAGACAGAAAGGGAATGCAAAGCATGACAGTTTGGATTGAGGGGCAGACTAACGCTGCCCTATTTCGAGTCCTGTACCCACTCCACCTGAGTCCCATTTTAACTGGCCTCTGTAGCCCCTCAACACAAACAGCGATCAGCCTCTTTTAATCTCCTTCCTTTGTATGACAATCCAGATATTTGGATTCTCAAGGGAGTACATCTGAGAAGAAGTCATTTCACTTAGAGCTGCCTAATTATAGCCACGTTGACAGCCACAGTTGTAACTCCTCTGCTAAGAGCTTTTTAGTATTCATCAGTAGGCACCTCATTGGTCGATGCAGAGTACCTGTCAGTCATAATAATTACTAATTTGTTTTAACTTGCCTCAGAAACATTCCCAGAATTTATGGCTGTGCTGTGAGTTGATACAGGCCTTGTTATTCCAGCTTTGCCTTCTACCATGACAGGGGTATGGCAGAAATGCAACATATATAGTCATCATGGCCTGTCTATGAGTGATGCACTAAGAAAATGCATGACCCTGATGCATGCATGTTTATGCCATGTACAACACTCAGCAGCACCTTACTATGAAATTACTCCTAGGACTGCTTTTGTGGCTCTGCCTGCATTTTGAATGGACACAGATAGGTGTGTGTTTATAATTTTCCAGAAAAGCTGGTCTGTCTGTCCTTGCACGTATGACTGAGGCAGCTAATAGGGCTGCTGCATTCAAATATAGTCAGGTCAAGCAAAGAAGAGCAAGACAGGACAAAAGATAAAGGCTATTTCACGGCCAGGCAGACATGGATCCAGTGCTTTTGTCCAGAAGCTCTCATATCTTGCTCCTAAACTGACCCTGACAGCCTTGCAGAAAGCCAAGTTGCTTCAGAAGATTGTCATGCCCCCTATTACAGCAGTCCACAACACTGCTGTACGGGAATGCATTGGTGCCAGTAAAGAGCACCCAGATCATGTAAAACACAAGGCAAGAGTAGCATAAATACAGAAATCTGTGCTCTAATAAAAGGCTAATGTTCTAACCATAAAGTTGGAAATTAAGCAAAATATCCCTTCCCTCCTACCACATACTGCATGGCAAGCCTAGACTGTGCTTCACCCCAGCCTGTACACCAGGACTTCTCCACAGCATGTCCCTGCCATTGCCCAACAAGCCCCCCGAGAAACTCTGATGCCTGTGAACTGCTCCCCCACAAGCCTCCCCCTCCACTTCCCACCTAGCTTTCTGCCTCCCACGGATATTGGGTGGCTTTCTAAGTCATGATGAGCATGAAAGAAGCTTTCCAGCTTGGCCCAGTTCCTCCTTCCCCATTATGTCTCTAATTTCTGCACCCCTGTAGTGCTGAGCCATGGCTGTCAGCCTGGAAAATGCAGTCTCTCTGAATTTCCCTGAATGCCCCATGCATGACAGAAGAAGGGGATTTACATGCAACACCTCAGCTCTGCTGTGCTACTGTGCTCAGGAGAGTCCCCCAAGCATGTATCATAAATTGCTCTAAGTGTGCTGGAGTTGTGATTTTTTCACCTCGGGCACCTGTTACCCCTGTGTCCATCCTGACTGGAGGAGGTTTCCTTGCATACCCTGCTTCAGATTCTGAGCTTTTGGAAGTGCCCTGGGCATCTCTGTTTAGTCACAGCAATTCCAACAAGAGGATCATGACATTGTTCCCAAGGCTGGGCAGGAAGGGGTCCCTTGCAGGGAGAGCAGGGTTACTAAGCATGTGGGCTGCCCCAGTACAGTGATTCTGCCCAGATCAAGGTTTCCCTCTGCCAGCACCAGTCCTCTGCAGGAACACCTGGGCCCCACAGAGACCAGTCCCAAAGTCTGAAGCATGGTAGCCATTAAGAATTTCTGAGTTTAGAAGAGGTTCACTCACTGTGTCATATTACAGATACACTACTAATTATTTTGAGTGGGTATTGAAGCAGTAAGACTCTGTGTGTTCCCTGCAGGAGAAGGCTGCTCCAGCAGCACTGCTCTGGCTTTTGATGCTATTGTTTTAACTCAAAGACCCATCATACAATCAGTTCTGCTACTGGTCCTTGAATCCAAACAATTTCCCTTCCATCAAATAGAAAGTTTAATTTGATGAACAGACAGATGTTTCAAAATGTGACCTTTCCCAAGGTGAAGTACTCAGTGGATGTATTATTTATGGGTTTTCAATTTTTCCACAGGCAGACATGTCTATTCTGTCAGGAAGGTTAAACAAGAAGATGTTTAAAAATTCATTTAAGTGCAAATGCAGTCCTTACTAGTGTAGTAATTCTTTCTCTTAACTACACATTTAAGAGCAAGATGTGCTTATACAGGAGGATAAATGATAGCTTGTCTGAGGCAGGACTGACAGCTTGTAGATATCCACTGCTGGCTGCAGGTGCAGCGTAAATGGTTTCCAGCCCTTTCCTTGGGCTCGCCTGCCATCCATCTGCTCTCTGAAATTGGACCGTCCTTTAAGTGTGCAGTACCTCGGTTTGTCTCAGCATCTAAGCTCAGGTTCTTTGGAGGGGACAGCACTGAGGTGCTCAGAGCAGCTCCAGCCATGCCAGCTGACCTTGCAGGGCTCTTGTTAGGTGGGCCAGGGCCTTATGCAGGGGTGCAAGTGGAGGAAAGGCTCTTCATTTTGGAAACATTGCTCTTCTCTCCCTCTGGGGTAGGAGCAGAGGTCACCTTGGAGGTCACTTGCAGGCTTGTCTCTTCTGGCTCCTAAGGATCTTGATAACTGAGTGTGGCTAATTCACAAGATTCTCTTTTCTTCCAGACCAGTGTAGCTTAAATTTTTGCAGATTGGTTAAATAATGTTTCCAACAGATGCAAGCAAAAACCCCACCAGTGGATTATGGCAAAGTAGAACAATTTGCTGAGACATTAGTTCATTTGATTGGAAGTAGTACATTATATGCTGTAGTGAATCCTTTAGAACTAGAAAAATGTGCATGAATAATGTAAATAAGAGCAGCATTTTGTACTCATCTTTCTGGGAAAATCAGCCCTGACAGCTTGTTGGATTTGCCTCTTCTGGCTATTTATGATGGTGACTTAGAAACTCTTCTTGATTGAGTGTTCAGTCAAGTAGAAAGGAAGAAGAAAACCAGCATAGGCTCTTATATGTTCTGTTATAAAAACTGACAGTGCCTGGCCCTAACACAATGTGTTATTCTCCCATGCCAAACTGGGGCTGGGCCCCTGTACAGACTTTGTTCCCGAGCTCTGGCTGCCGACACCATCCTCCAATTTACACTGTGTAACACAGAAACCATTAACATATGCCAAGCAAGTTTAAATTCCTTCATAATCAGGAGTAATCAGTAACACAGGATAAAAATAGTAAGTAAAAACTGCAGCCCAAGTGATAAAAATAGCCTGACTGAAGCAGTGAAGATGGAAGACAGCAGAGCTTGTGGCTACAAGACCAGGACCTCAGAGTCCTCCTCTTCCTCTGCCTCCCACATGCACATTTATAGTCTCAGCATAAGGTGCCATTAATACCGCATGGACCATGAAATGGGGGTTTCTGCACCAAGGAAAGGATTTTTCTGTAAGCTCTCTAGACCCTAGAAGAAAGGGCAGGTTTGATAGTGTTTGCATAGCAGGCATCACAGCCCAGCTCACGCTCTCTCTTTTGGCCCCCAGCAGAGTCCCTGCACAAGCAGCCAGGCTCTGAGTCTGACCAGTACAGCACATCTTTTTCACACCCACACCACCTCCTTATCCCTTGGCGAGAGCCACCCTGGTGCACGCTGGCAGGTGGGCGATCCCAGGTGCTGCACCGGGGAGCAGTGAGCCCCTCCGGGTGCCTGCAGCACAGCACCCAGCACGACACCGTCAGCACTTGCTGTCCTGGCGCAGCACTCCTCTCCCTCGAAGCCCTCTCAGATGAATCAGCAGCACTCTGAGCATGAAGCACTGTCCCCTGGCACTCCCAGAGCCCACTGCACAGTCCTCATCTTGCCGCTGGAGAAATGTGGTGGCACTGCCACATCCTGCTCTTTGGGCACATCAGTCTTTGGGAGCCGCTCAGGCTGCAGGGGGGCACATCCCCGGGGGCACAGGAAGGAGTGCCTGGCTCTGTGTCTGCACTGCAAGTGAAACATAGTTAGCAGGGCATGGAAGATGTAGGGACTTCCAGTACTTTCCAGTTCTTTCCCACATTCTTAGAATGGGTGTGTAGAAAATGAAGAAATTAAGCAGCTTGCTCTGCTATTTTTCCTCTCCTGTGACCCAGGCAACAGTGAGTAAATGTAGTGCCCGTGATATACTCTTATTACCATAGTAACTCAGCCAGGAGCTGATGATCGCACAAGTAGATGCCAAAAGGGAAAGACTGCCTAAGGAATAAATCAGCTCTCTGCTAAATGGGTGCATCGTCCCTATCTGCACCTGATATGCCTTAGAAGGCAGTGGGATTCCTCTGGCACACAGTGACTGCAAATTACACCTTAGGTCTAAGTCTGTGCTTGCAAAGCAATCTTCCCGAAGGATCTAACATTTTACACCTAAACGAAAAGTTACCCACCCTTTATTAGAAGAGGAAGATTTTCAGCAAGGGTCTGCACTGCCCTCTGCATTTCTCCCATTTCCTTTGAAGCAAGGACATAGGGTGCAGCTCCAGCTGTGCCACCTGTGAGAGCACAGCATGTCTGCAGTTCTCCATAACAGCAGCTGCTCCATGCAAAGAGGAGGCCAGCATTAATGTTTCAGCTTAGTGAGAGTGGCTGGAGCCTCCAGGCATGGGATGCCCTTGGCAGCACAGTGTCTAATATCCGAAATCTCTGCTCTAGCTCTGGTGCTCTGGGATGAGGCAGCCTTAGAACAGACTGTGGTGACGAGACAACCCTTTGCTCTGGGTTTTACCATCTACCTGAAAACCTCACAACAGCAGCTGGTGTTTCATGCTCTAGCCATCACTGTGCTCTGTGGGGTCTGAAATCACTGTTGCACCCAGGCAAGTAAGGACTGAAATACGAAGAAGTTAGCCAGGTACCAAGGCCATCAAAGGGACATGTAGCAGGGCAAGGATTTGAAAGCTCATATCTCAGGTGAATATAGTATGAGTCCATAGGTGATCTCAGGGTCATGCATCCTTTTCTAAAACAATTAAGATCAAAGAGGGCTACTCCAAGTACATGGAGTTTTCTTCATATTTTCTTCTTAGTTTTGCCTTTTGGGTAGTAATCTTTATACCAGCATTAAAACTGCTGGTCTAACATTCACCACTGTTATTCAGGGCCATAAAATTTCTGCTTAGTATCCAAGGAGTGAGAGGGACACAGAGGAGCAGGATTAGACCTTCTTGGCAGTCTTGGACACCATGACTCTTTGAAGGCAACATTAGATAGTGACCACCCTTCAAACTCCATCCTTCCCAACAGCCCTGGACACCTCCTTTGATAAGACAGAAAAAAACGTGTCCATCACTGACATGACATTATGGTGGGAAGTAGTAAAGTCCTGCCACACAATCCTGCCTATTTGGATAAAAATGTTTCAGGAATATTTTCATAACCTTTCCACCAAGTGCTGTTAACAGGTACAAGGGGAAGGCTCAATTATGCAAGGTTTCCACTTAAAGTTTCTGGTCAGTAGTAGCTCAAGCTCCTCTCTACCCCTACCTAGAAACCTGCAAAAGGAAAACCTTCTCTTGAGTCCTGAAGCTGCACCAAAACAAAAAATATATATATTGTGGAGGAGAGGAGAATTGGTGCATTCATTTGGGAACACACAGAACACAACTCCTGTAGATGAGCTATATATATATATTTATATATATGTGTGTGTGTATATATCTGCCTATTTGTGCATATAAATCCTGAGAGACCTCTCCTCTGCTGCTGTGGATAACAAACCTCTGTCCTCTCAGGGCACGAGGTGGCAAGGCTACCCGGGCTCCTGTCCCCATCTCAGTCTTTTCTCTGTCTTTGACCCATAAAGGCACCTGCTGACATTAACAACCCATTTGAGCAGAATAACCAAAATGCTTCACTAGGAGGCCAGAAGCAAGTATAAAAGTGACCTCTTGCTATACCAGAAGCAAGAAGAAAAGTGACCCTGTCACTGGGTCTTCCTGAGCTTTACCAGCAGAGAGCAACAGGTGATTGTGCTGCTGGCCCATTGTTTCAGGGCCGATACTGGAGCCAGGGACATGCCACAGGGCCAGGCTGGGTCTCAGCACACACAGGACAGACACGGACTTCCTGGATGGCCTCTCCTGCTTCCAGTGCTAGCCACTCATGAAAACCAGAGCCCAAAGGCATTGCAATCATTGAGGCCCTGAAGAGCTCTGCCAGGGCAGAGGCTTGTTTCAGCAGGGCTGCTTGGGAAAACCCACAAAACACAGACTCCCAAAGCAACCTCCAAAGCACAGACTCTGGCTGCAGCAGGCACATGACTGATAGTCACACCAAGAAGGAAGATGTGCTTGGCCAGAGCCAAGACTGCCATCCCAGTGCTGCAACTGCAATCGGACAGTGTAGTGCATATGCTGAAAAATAAGAGTATACTGGAAGATGGGCCTTTCATTTCCCTGCACCTGAGCTGCAAGGAGGACATTTCTGCTTGAAAGGGAACTGAATAAATGAACTGCTGCTTCGGTTACAGGAAAAATTAATAGTATTGTCACAAACGTCTCCACAAATCTCAGAGACAGTTGCAGGGGACTATTAGCATTTGATCTTCCTTGTCTCACACCTGTGTTTCTGGGTAGCACACACCACTTGTATGCCAAAACCTGAGAGTGTTCACCACCCAAAATGTACCAAGCACTCTGTAAGTGTACTATGTAAGTTCCAGGTTAATTGAACTCAGATGAACAAAGACACAAACCTTTTGACTGACTACACACATCACAGAAATAGAGAGAAATAGCATCAGTCTGGTCTGCGCTCAGGTCAGAGGAGCTCCTAAGGAAGATCCCTGTTTCATCTACCTCCCTCTTTAACAGACACAACCCTCTTGCCTTTCTCCTGGACTTCACCGTTTTTTTTTTCTTACATTTCCTGAATCTTGAAGGAATTCGCCTCCACTACACAGCAAGGAGGGTTTGTTTCATATAGATCACTTTCACAGTTCCTACCTGGATGAAAAACACCGTCTCTGAGTGCTTATTGCACATGCGTGAAACTCAGTGGTGAGCCATTGATCTATAGCAGTCAGGAGGTGATGGCAGAGGAGAGCAGACTCTCCTGATAGCCACTGATGCCTTTCATAGCAAAATCTGAGGGGAAAATAGGCAATTAAGTATAGTAAATGTGACAGTGAAGAGGACCCTTGTCCTCTGGCAGTACAGCTCCCGTGATGGGACATCCAGTCAAAACTGGACTTGGACAACTTACTTTGAAAGCTAATGCATTATTTTACCTACTTTCTCTTGAGATACTAATGCGACAGTACTTGGGGGAATGCCTTTAATTATGAGGCTTATGTATAAAAGTCTTGCTGCAAGGAAGAGCCTTGTTGCAAGGCTGACTGGCCAGCTCATACCTCCATTCCCGCTGGGGTCAGACACAAATAGGCACTGAGTGTGTCCAAACCCCCAGAGCATCTGCCCCTTTCTCTTTGCTAAAATCTCTTTACAACAGGACAAACCAAAAGGTGATACATGCCAGTCCCAAGCTTGTTTCTAAAATACTAATGGAAACAGAAAACAGGGTCAGAGACAATGTTAGAGCTTTGTATGTGACAACCTGCACTTAAGGAATCATACTGGAAAGAGTCCAGGGCAGAGGAAAGATGAAAAGGAGAAGAAAGTGGAGATAAAAGTCAGTGGAGCGGCTGGAATGTGTGCTAATGCTGGGGGAGACTCTGCAGCTAATGATGAGATGACAGTGTGCGAAGAGATTTGAAAGTGGAAGCCAAACTGGGAAGTCAGATGAAAAGCTGGAAAAGGCAGGTGCTGAAGTGTGTGTGATCATGGAAAACAGTGTGGAGAGAGAATGAAAGTGGGAACAGCAGAACAGAAAGGTTTTCTGAAAGGAGAAGAGACATCTGTCGTCTGCTCTACCAGGCTCAAAGGAAAGCAAAAGGAGTCAGTGGCATCTCAGCCCTCTCTGCAGCAGGTGGCTTGCAGGCTCCCTCCCTACCAAAGCTCTGGGGAGTCACAATTAAATGCAATGAAGTGGAATAAGATAGGCTGGAGCACTGTAGCGCAGCAGTGTGTGAAGTCTGGAAGGTAGTTTCTAAATCTACCTGGAATTTGTTCCTCTGATCTACAAGGAAAATTATGTTCACAGACCTGCTAAGAGCCAAAAAATGAAAAAGCTCAAGTTTACTACATGGTGGCAAAACCTTGAATTCTGTAGCAGCAGGGGAAGGAGCTGTGGGTTGCCAAAGCCCTGAGACAGATTGAGTGTAAGCCTCTAGCCCTGGACCCTGCACCCTTGGGACTCTAGGGATCCCAGGAGCACTTCTGGCAGGGTACTGTTCTTAGGAATCATCTTCCTTCTCAAGTGTGAGGACTTTGCGATCTCTCCACAGCTGTCTGCAGGCTGTTTTCTGAGGAACAGAGGGCACATGAGGCATTGTGTGTACTTTGTTTTCAGCAAGGCCATCTTAGGTGTGAGGAACTGGCTATTTAAGCACCCACACCCTGTCTTTGCACTGATTGTCAGCCCAGTTGGTTACGCTCTGCTCTCTGCTCCACGTGGGAGGGAAACCCAGCCCTTGGGGTCTGTCCTTGCACAGGGGTAGCAAAGATGTCTCCCTCCAGCCCATGCACTGGTATCTGCAAAGGGCCTGTTTCCATAAAAACCAACAGCAGCCTGCCTTTGGGATAGAAGCTGAGCTTCCTTATTCCCATCTCAAATGACAATGGGAGCAGGAGTGATGCCTTAGGTTTTAACTTTTATATTTTTCAAATTCTGTATTCCTAATGTGTAACTCTGAAGTGTCCTGTAGCCTGTTAGCTGCTGTTCTCTCATGCTAGGATAGACATAACAAAGCCTCTCCAGGCTGCTCTCCAAGGACACCCAGACCGTCCTAGGCCCAAAATGTGTAAACCAGCATCTGGAGAAGGGGGGCAAGCTGAGGGGAAATTACATCATTAGCTAAAGTTTAATTGGTGAAATTGAGTTGATATGCAAATGGACCACACCTATAAAAGTGTGAAGAACTCATGACTCCATCTTGGGTGTAGCCTTTGGCCGGCCCAGGCTGTACCTCTGAAGGCCTTTCTAATAAATAACCACCTTTATTCCCTTACTCCTGTCTAGTCTCTGTTTCTAGGTTGGCCTCTTTAGGCATCAGGAGAGGTGTGAGCCAAACACAACTGGGGAGCCAAATGCCTGCATCCCCAGCTCTTCTCTCAGGCTCTGTAGCTCTGCAAGCCTGGCTCACTGTGGTGGGTTAACCCTGGCTGGACACCAGGTGCCCACCAAAGCCACTCTATCACTCCTGTCTTCACACGGACAGAGGAGAGAAAATACAATGAAAAGTTTGTTGGTTGAGGTAAGGACAGGGAGAGATCATTCAGCAGTTATTGTCATGCGCAAAACAGACTCAACTTGGAGAAATTACTGAATTTATTACCAATCATATCAGAGTAGTATAAGAATTAAATCCAAATTTTAAAAACACATTCCCCCCACTCCTCCCATCTTCCTGGGCTTAACTTTTTTCCTGACTCTCTACCTTCTGCCAGCAGCACAGGGGGACAGCGCAGGGCAACAGGAAATGGGGGTTGTGGTCAACTCATCACACATTTTTTCCACCACTGCTTCCTCCTCAGGGAGAGGACTTCTTTCCCTGCTCCAGTGTGGGGTCCTTCCCATGAGAAACAGTTTTCCATTAACTTCTCCAGTGTGAGTCCTTCCCATGGCTTGTAGTTCTTCACAAACTGCTCCAGCATGGGTCCCTCCCACAGGGTGCAGTTCTTCAGGCACAGCTTGCTCCAGTGCAAATCCCCCATGGGATCACAAGCTCTGCCAGCAAACCTGCTGTAGCATGGGCTCCTTTCCCCACAGGTTCACAGGTCCTGCCAGAAGCCTGCTTTAGCATGGGCTTAACACAGGATCTGAGCCTCCTTCAGGCATCCCCCTGCTCTGGTGTGGGATCCTCCACAGGCTGCAGGTGGGTATCTGCTCCACCATGGGCTGCCTCACCATGGGCTGCAGGGGTATCTCTGCTCCAGCTCCTAGAGCACCTCCGTCCCCCCTCCTTCACTGACCTTGGTGTCTGCAGAGTTATTGCTATCACATAATCTCATTCTGGTCTTCTCTGGCCACAATTGTTTCTGCAGAATAACATTTTTCTCTTAGTAAATACATCATCCCAGGGGTGCTACCACCAACACTGATAGGCTCAGCTTTCCCAGGGGTGCTGCCATCATCGCTGATGAGTTTGGCCTTGGCCAGCCACTGGTCTGCGTAGAAGCTGCCTGGCATTGACACTATGGGACACAGAGGAAGCTTCTAGAAGCTTCTCACAGGAGCCAACCCCTATAGCCCTCCACCCCCACCCATCCCCCTCAAAACCCTGCCACATAAACTCAGTATGTTCACTTCGCGGATCAGGAGTCCAGGACATCCAGTGGTGGCTTTACCACCATCAAGGAGTGTAAAGAAGAGTGAATGGAGGTTCTTCCCTTAAGGCCAAATGTCTCATGGTGACCAAACCCACAGAGAGGTGGGTTTAAACATGTCCCATCACAGCCCATGAGTTAGCCTCTAGTGTGGCATTCCATGCTGGTGGCCATGAGGAACCCCAGGCACTCACCAGTTCAGGTCTTCCCATCTCAGCTTGGGATGCTGTTGCCCACTGTCTGTGAGACATCA
>VWZT01009417.1:138233-155467 GCA_013397055.1 Pachycephala philippinensis | reverse complement strand
TACAAAACTTCCCAAATATATATATATATATATGTATGTATGTATGTATGTATGTATGTATAAAAGGAGCCCAAATCCAAGGTTTCAGCAGTATGAGGGATGGGAACCTGACAGTATGTTTATGCTCCCTCCTGAGTGAATCATACACATGCAACTGCTCTGAAAGACCCAGTAGCTAAGTTCCCAACATGAATATGCTTCATTAGTTGCATTTACTTTTGTTTCATTTCTATTTGTCTCATCACGCAACAACACCCACAAAGCAGACTAATAGCTTTTGCCAGCTTCTGTTAAGCTGTTTCACACCAGTAAAGACTAGTTATGCTGGTCTCAGGAAGTCGACCTACATCCTCTTGGCTGTTATTATCTCATCAAACAGGCCAACCTCGTGCTAGCTACTTCTTGCCCTGTCTTGTTTCAATCAGTTGGCATAGTCGCTCTTTTTTCAAGGATTCACATTTCATTTGCATAAGAACATTAATGGAGTAATTTCAGAAATAAACGCCCAGCTTAACCCTGATGTACCCTTAGGAAAAGTCCTCTTCACTGTGAAGGCTTTTTGGCATTTCCCTTCTCCTCCACTGGCTAACAAAGGCACATGTGAGAGAGGTCAAGCTCCTCTTTGTGCCACTTTCAAAAACAGTGGCTTTCACAATAAGAAAACACATCCAACATTCCTGTCTGGCTTAGGCTAAAGTAATAATTTTTCTTCTCCAGAGGGACCAAAGAAATGTAAGACCAGAGTAGGCAGGCCAGAGAATCTTACTGCTGGCAAACTTCTGAACTTTACATTCAAGGATGGTTGATTAGCACACATGGCTGGGGCAGTACCACATTCTGAGCCCTGTTTTGCACATTTCACCTGATGGGTATTTAGAAAAAACCACAATAGTCCCAAGAGTGGAAAATCTCAAATCTCCCTGCACAGGGCACAGAGCCCAATTGTTGGGGTTTAGAACCAAACGCCTTCTGTTTCTTGCTTTTCCTCGCAATTTGTGCATCCATGGCCACACTGTACTGTGTTCCCAGTTCCAGCATGGAAAGATCTTTCTTTATCCTTGAAATAGCCTGCACCTCACTGGTTTCTGGGAGGAGGTGGTGGATATGTGCTCAGGCCCCTCCAGCTGAGCAGATATTCCAAGTGCCAGATGCCACTCTCCAGGGGGAGGGAAGCTGGTGCCTTCCTGCTGGTTTTATCCCATCCTTCACACTCACTTTCTCTTTGGCTATGAGCTGTAAAGAAAGACTGTGCTTTGTCAAGGTTAATGAGATATTTATTCTACATTTGATCTCTCCATTTAAATCTTAATTACTGCCCTAGAAGGCTCTAGTCCTTGGAAATCAGCATCTGTGAGTAACAGAAAGATGGAGCCCTCAGCTATTTCACACTACATGAAAGGAGCACCATGTCAGATCGTGTTACGAGGTACCTCCATTATATGTGAGCAGTCAATCGTAGGTTTTCCTCAAGCACATGCTACCCTGCCACTGTCATCTTCCTCCCTCCCTCTTTGATGCCCATTTGGGGACACCCAGCTGGGGTGCATGGTCTCCAAGACTGGGAGATCCTTCAGCCCCTCAGGGAAGGGTTTCCTTGCCATGAAGGCACTCCCCTATTTCGTTGACAATCTCCCTCCAGAGACTCTCAAGCTGTCTTCATGATGTGCAACCTGTTTGTCCTCTGGAGGGGTGCGTGCCTCCCTGGGCATGCCTTCCCTGGGGTATAGCTATGGGCCTTGAAAGACAAGGGGAGAAGCCACAGAAACCCAAGAGAAGCAAAAAGGGTCACTCTAAATGCAGGCTCCATGCAGAGCCTATGCACACTCATCTGCAGAGGCTTCTGGCTACACCAGCCTGGTGCAAGGAGAGCTGGTCCCTGCTGCTGCTCCTGCTGGTGCCAGAGTCCCACATCAAGGCCTTGTAATGAGATGTCAATGTCACCTCTGACATCTCCATCCAACCTGGGTAACATGGCAGAGCCAAGGCTCGTGGTGTTGCACTGAGGGAAGGGGGCATTTGAGCAAGAAAAGCAGTGGAGGGCTCTGCCTGCAACACCCCAGCACCACCCCAGGTCCCACTGACCAGTGATGCCTACCCAGCAACTTGCAGAGGAGCCAGCACACCCTGTCAGGCCCCCATCCTGAACGCAAGCATTCCTTTGCTTGCCTTCATTTTCAGAAGGCTAACATGCCAGCAGTCCATCAGCATTGGGGGGCAGCTCAGCTTCTGGGCTGAGAAGTTTTGGGTGTCTCTGGTGTCCATCACAGTGTGGGTGCTGCTACAGCTCGTCTTCATTGTCACAAAGGGGCTGGGTGTGAGCTGCATGGTGTGGCATCCGGAGTGCAAGGAGCACCAGGGCTGGCACAGCACAGCAGGAGGCACAGGCATGGATTTGACATTGTCATCAAGCCCCAGAAGGACCAGTACCAGATCACAGTGAATGTGCAGATGGCACTGTGGACTGAGAGCCACTGACACCTTCATTGTATGGCCGAGGCCCTCGGTGGCAGATGTCACCCTTCATCACGTGCACATTACCGGCCCCATGGAACCCAGAAGCAGGACAGTGATGCAGTTACTGGTGGGGACCTCCAGAAGTTAGGGACCTACAGGGGTTGGGGACGTCTATGGGGACAGGGACCTCTAGGGGTGGTTGAGGAGGGAGGTTAGGGAGATCCATGGGTCGGGAATGTCCAGAGACACAGAGGACACGCAGGGATGGGGTCAGGAGTGGGTGATGCCCCTGCACCATAGTGTCCCTATACCCAACACCATGTGCCTCTGCTCCCCCCTGCACATGGCTGCAGGTGTTGGGAGCCCCTCTGTGCGGGTATGTTGGGGGAGCTACAACCAAAAAACCACATCAGGTCAGAAGCTTCTGCTAGGCAGGATGCAAAGCAACACAGGCCAAACCTCCAAACTGCGTCAGCACAGCACGTTACGCTGAGCTGCACTAATTAGTAGCCTAAAGAGAAACCGCATCAGCATGGATGAGTTCTCTCTGAATCAAGTCTCCCTGCAGAGACCTGCTTGTGCATCAGCCCTTTCTGCAGGCATTGCACCAGCTTCCAGCTCTAGCTCTAGGTCATTGTGGTGGTCTCCCATGCTGAGATCAGGTGCACCTGGCAGGCACCTTCATGAGGGTCAAGGAGAGCCATGGGGTCACTCAGGCTCTTAGAACCGAGATGTGCTGGGCAGGAAGCTGAATGCTCTTTTGGAAACACTTCTGTTCTAGGCCCCACAACTTCCTGAGGAGGCAGGGTAAATGGGTCAGTGGGAGGTGCGAGCAGTGACTCCTCAAGTGTCAGCATGGAACGTTTTCACTGGGACGTGTTTCTGAAATTAGGATTATGTGTGTTCTCTGAGCTTTATATAGTCACTTCTGTAAAGAGAGGAACAGTCATATGTCGAAGGTCTTAAAAGATTTTAACGAGCTCTTCACCAGAAAGCTATTCTGAACAATTATGCTTTCAGTATGGCCCATGAATACATAAATATAAATGATTATATTATAATCAAAATACTGGGGCTCACTCAACAAGTCTGATTCATGGCTCTTTGCAAAACACTCTGAAGATAAGGGAGCAGTTAGTTACGACTCATCAAACATACATAAATTCAACTATGGGCAAGAGAAAACATTTTTAAATGTAGCTGCATGCCTCTTAAAGACTTGCTACATTTAAGAGGTCAGTGTCCTTCCAAGGCCACCACTACAATTGCAGTTATTCACAAAGAAAAAACACTCAGCATCTATATTTCAGTTTGAGATAGCTTGGTGAAATCAAATCCACAGAATGTGTCCAACTTAACTTTTCAAAGCTTAATTTTTAACATTTGCTTTGATCTAACATTGTTGTTCTATTGGTAGTTTAGCCCAAATCGATTTAAAATCTCTTGGTTACCTAAAGAACAAATAAAGAGAACAGCAACCAGCCCTCTCCCCATACTGCAGGAAGGGAAGAGCTCTTTGGCTCTCTGTATCAACCTGTTGTCTCCGCAGTGCAGGACTATGCCGTGCTGCACGGTTGTGTTCAGTCTCACCAGGGAAACATCAGTTTATGACACTCCACAGTCTCCAGTTGAAAACTGCTCCACTCTTGGAAAAAACCTCATTTAATGCTTGCCCTAAACTATCTTTTGTTGTATTATACTATCAGCAACATTTATTTGAGCCATTTCAAGTATCCCAGAACAAGACACTATTGCTCTTTTTTCAGGCCTCACGTTTAAAAATAATTACCCAAATTTTAAAACAAACAAACAAACAAACAAAAACAAAACAACAAAAAATCATCCAGTAATAATAGAGGTGGGTGTCTCATCTTCTGTTGCAATAACAAGGTTAAACAATTCAAGATGTCATCACGGTGCTGAGAGGTATTCCTGCTTACGACAGCTCTGACGCAGGGAAAGGAAACTCCTTTTGGAAGTGTCAGGACATGCCCATCAGTGGCAATGCATAATGTTTCCTGTTATCATGGGATCTTTCATTAAATATGTTATGCTGGAAAAGCCATGTTCCTTGTACTGTAGACACAGCCCACGAGGTGGCAGAAGGAAGCGAGTGTCACCGCAGGCTCAGCCAGCTCAGCCTGCACTTCTTTTGATCACTGGTGTTTTGAATTTTGAAAAGGAAGGCAAAAGAAAGAAACAATTGAAGAACAAAAGCATGCTTAACTCTCACGTACAAACTTCATGAGGGTCCTCTTCCTGGCGAAGAGGATAAGCTACTAAGAGGATTGTTTATACACATCGAAAACAGAGAGAAGTGCAGAAAACAAAGTGCACGTTTTTAGCACCCTTTTAGCACTATGTATTTCAAAATGGTGAGACAAATAATAGCAATGGCTAAGAATTATTTTATAGCTCTTAGCAAAGTGATGACTGCCAAGAAGATGCCTTCAGACAGCTCTGTTGCAATAGAAATTTGCGACAAAATTATCAAATCAGCTCTCTACTAAGCCCACCTGTCCTGTATGTTTATTGACTTGTGTATTGACCAGATCTATATCCAGCAGTAGTAAGTTAAAAAAACAAAACACTGAGAGCTTGTTCAGCTCTTTGGTCTAACACATTTTGAAATCCTGAAGGAATGCAATACATTAATTTATTCAGAAATCAGCAATTAACTTCTCAAGCTCCAGGAAACCTGGGTCCTAATGAACCTTCCAAGGGAATCCCACCACACACCGTACCCACACAAGACTGCAGCTCTCTCCTCCATAGAGAAGACATGGTGGTAGCAGTACTGAGTAGCATTCCCAGTAGCCATGTACTTGGGGGATTTGCTTCCTGGCAGAGCTGTGCCTCAGGTAGAAGGGTCCTATATATATTTCTTAAGTCCCTTTGCTGGATTCCCAGCATGTCCTACATCTGTTGGAATTATCTGCTGAAGGAAGCTCACGCAAACACCTGGTTTCATCCTATATTGCAAAGGAGGTTTAAATCACAGCTGCAAGATACTGCTCTCCCCAGCGTGATAGTTCAGCAATATGGCTTTACTATTAGTTTATTGGGAAACGACCATAGAGAACAGAACAATAGTCTGTTTAACTCCCCCAATTAGCAAGGGTAGGGAGGCCAACATGAGTTTATCACATCTCAGAGAGCAGAGAACTCCACGAAAGAACTTATGCGTCCTGTGCAACCCTGTGCATGCCCCAAAGGGAAGGCTATGATGAGAGCTTATGCTGTTCCATCCAACCACAAAGCATAAAGCCCCAGAAAACCAGTTTTACTCAGCCTGTCCCTCGCCCCTGTATGCAATGCTGCTGGCCTGACATCATGTGCTGAATTTCCTAGATAAAAGTGAGTGAGGTCACCTTAGACTGTCTTTATAGTAGATCTTAATTAGATTGCCCATGGACTATGTCCTTTCCTTGCCACGTCTGCTCTGACAAAGTAGGCTTGTTGGCCATTACCTGAGGAGTTTTGCTGGCTGGCTGAGCTGCCTGTGCTCTGGACTCCCTGGAAGCAGGTCCCACAGCACTCAGTGCTCACTGACTCACCCTGCAATGCCAACCCTGCTGCACAACCTGCAGAAAGCACTTTACGAAGGGGTCCCCTTTGCTATGACAGTATTTCTGCTCCATGTTCCCTTCATTAACTTAATTCTCCATAAAGCTCCCTCACCAGCAGGCTGACACCACCTCCTCAGGAACCTACAGTGCTTCTTGCAGAGCCAGCCCAAGTGTGAAGCACCTACCACACGGAAATATTCCTGTTCTGGTGCTCTTTGTGTACCAACTTAGGTTCTTCTGCCTTAGGAAACTCTTAGTCTGTTTTAGTGGGGCCAGCTTTGTGATTTTCTGTCACTACAAAGTTCAGTACACTTACAGCACCACTGTGTAATTAACATTGCTGTCACTTGCTGACAATCTTCATTTGTTTTTCTGATGCTGCGGTTTTGGGCTAATGCAGATATCACCAGCAAAAGGATGGCTGTAAAGTCATTTGCACCTGAGAGTTTCTTTGGATGCAGAGCCAGTGCTCTTAGTTATAATAAAACTCTTACCTTAAAAAGTTAAAAAGCAGTTGAGCAGCACAGTTAATAAATCTGTTTTCCCATGGATTTATAGCTGGATTCTCTGGTGTCCAGCAAGACACAAACTACCCCCCAAAAATTTGCATAGGTGGGATGCAATGTCTCTTCCATGTATGCTTTGTGGTGTCTGAGAGCAAAACTCACAGTGCAGCTCTCAGGACCTGAGGAGGATGCTCTGAGCATGGATGGCTGCCTCTGCTGATTAACTGCTCCCTCAGATCCTGACTGAAATCAGTCAACGGGTCCAAAATTCCTAGTGGGACAGACTGAATGGCTGTATAAGCCTCTTCTCCATGGGAAAATGCTCCAGAAGAATACATGGTCAGACCAACTGTGCATGTCACTAACTGTGCTCCGAGTAAGCCAATTTACCTCAAACAGTCTGGTCCTGTTAACAAAATGTAACTACTAATATAGGAGACATGCCAGCAAAGCCTAAGTATCTCTGATAACACTGTGCATGGAATAGAAAGTTTAAAGTCAATGGAAAGACTGCAAAGCTGTGTGAGATCTAAGGCTGAAGCAGAGTCCTGGCATGGTTGGGACCCCTGTACTCAGCTGAGCTTTTCCATTTCTGTGGCAGAAGGACCCCCTGTGCTTGTAAAGGCTTCCCCTTAGAGGAGAGACTGCTGGGGACTGATTGCAGGGTGCTACACCCCTCCTGAAGAGAAATCCCTTAAAAATGCAGTCATCATCTTAATTGCCGCTTCTGTCTGTTGGCAACAGAAAAGAAATGAGAGCTACTTCTGAGTTAGTAAGCTTGCACAGACTGGGTCAACATACTGCAGAAGCAATGGATGTTGTGCTAGAAATAAATTGGACTCTATAGCTTGAATAGATGCCAAGGAGCAAGTCTGATCTCCAAAACTGCAGCTAGCAGACCATGAAGAGAAATTGGCAGAAAAACACAGTGATCGGCCGTCGAGAACCACAATGCGTCCTGCAGATGAGGAGCTCAGGGCTGGGTACCACATTCTCATACAATGTGCAAGCTGCAAATGAACAACTGCACCTCTTTGAAATTCACTTGTGCACCTTCTGGAAAGAATTAAACACAGGCAACAGCACTCAAAACAGTAGAGGTGGGCTGGATTTCTGCCAGTATTTATCAGACATAAGACTTCATTTAACAGAGAGCAGAATCAGAGAGGAGGTCAAGTACATCTGTTGTCTGAGCATTTGCCATGTTGCTAATGCTAATGGACCTGTGCACGTCAGTGCCCATGAGCAGTGCAGCCCACAGTATTATGCAGGATTATCTTTTAGAATGCCTTGCAAGCAAACCAAAGTTCTGAAACTCTTAGTCCCACCTTTCTTATAGGTTAAGGAATAATGTTATTCCTAGTTGACATTATCTGTCATGATACTGCTTCTGTCCTTATCCAGACTAGGGCTGGCTAAGGCTCTGCTGTGACATGAGCCATTGGATTGCTGTGAGCCCCCTTCAAAATCAGTGCCTGCAGGGCAGCACTGGAGACGTTATTGGAGAGCAGCTACCCCACAGGGGTTGGGGTTTAACTTCTCTAGGCTCTGCTATGTCTGTGGTAGACACTTAGCAGGCTGGAACATGTTTGCTAACACCAGACTTACCCGGTCTGGACTCAGCTCTTTCTTTGAAGAATGGATATTGGATACTTTTTGAGGATTACTGGTTTTGTGCTGGATATCACTGCTGCGGTCCTTCTGTTGCAGCACAGGGAACAGCTGTTTCCCCCTTAGTCTAAGACCCCTCCTAGAGGCCATCTGACACTTGGTCAGAAGTGCCATCACTAGACTGTGCCAGGGCAAGTAACCTTAACGCAATAATCTGCTGTCTCTCTTCTCAAAAGCAGCGTAAGAGCTGCAGGCACTCAGGAGCAACCAGGCTTCCCACCATGTGATCAAGTTGATTCATCATTTCTGCTCCAGTAAATCCCACCTAAAACTCTTCCGGATGTACTAAGGTTAGATGAGAGACAACATGCAAGTATGCCTGCTGGTTTAATATCTCCTTGCCATCATGCTTTGTCCTAACTGTTAAAAACTAAGTATTTTGCACTGAGAAGGTTGTTGGCTGAAGTCACAGGTTTCCACAGCCACAATGCCTTTGCCCAGGGCAGGATGCTGATGCGTCAGGGTCTCTGTGTGTTGTGCAACACATGCCAGAGAAACTGCAGCCACATCTAACATCACCACTGAGATTTAAGAATGTAGCTGTCCCATCATGAGGCAGCTGAGAGCAGGGGATCCAGCATGTGAGGCCAGTGTATTCCACAGGATCATAAAAAAGCAGAGGTGCATAGTGAGCCTGCCACGAGCCTGCCAACTGTGTCCTTCACTGGTTTTTCAACACTGTCATAATATAATTCTCCCCAACAGCCCTGAAGAAATTCACAGAGACTTGAGCAGAGTCTTTTCTCTTGCCTGGGATGTTCTAAGCACAAGGATGGTTCCTCCCATCTCCTCCTCTTTCCCAAGACAAACATTTCCGCCTTCTTTGAAGGTGGGTGTGGTAAAAAGCCACCTCCAGTGCTGAGACAGCAAAGCCATATGTTCTTTCCCATATCATCACTGTTTGCTCAAGCACCTCAGCCTCCACAGCACCTCTCTGAGCAATGAGAGCCACAGGCTCTCGAGCTGTGTAGAGCACTAAGGTCATTTCCTGACCCAGGGTGAGGGCTAATTGGTGGAGTTATGAGCCGCAGTGCCTGTGAGGAGCATTAGCAAGGATCTGTGCTGGCAAGGGGCTGCAGGGTTAGAGTGATAAGGAAAAAGGGATTCAAGCTTCAGAACAGCTATTTCAGCCTGAGTCCTTCCACTGGTGTGTTTTACGTGCACAGCTGCATCTGGGTACTGCTGGAGGCTTCCGAGTCAACAGTGGTGTCAGGGCATCCACAGGGACTCGTGAATGTCAGCCTTTTCAGTGTTGGTTGTGGAAACTTTGCCTGGTATATGGGAAGGGACATCCAGAGAAAAGATCTCGGGAAGACCCTCAGGACTTCAGGGCACCCAGTAAAGCAGTCAGGACACTAAGACCTGGACCCAGTCACCCTGGGGGGCAGGTTGTCTGCAGCACAGTCTTGAGAAGTCAAAAGAAAATACAGGTGTCGTGTTTATAGGCTGATGGAAGCCATTGGAACAGACTGGGAACTGACTGCACGAAATTTCAAAAACTAATTGTTAATGGGGAGCCATCCTCGCTGCCAGGCTTTTTTGGTAGTGTTAATCCCACAAGGACCTGTTCTTACAAAGTACTATTCAATACTAGTTTAAGCTCTTTGGTTTATCAAACAGAAAAGTAAAAAAAGGATCCAATCCTGATTTTAAATATCTGTGGAAAAGATTTCTCTCACCAAGGAACTCTGTACAGTAACAGAGAAAAATATAAAAACAACAAGCCTGGGAGGTTGTTTCCAGGCGAAACTTACTTTGTTTAAAGGTGCACATTTTAAAATAGGGAACAGGTGAAGTGTGCAAAGTCTCATGTTGTGCAGGCAGCCTTTGGTTTGGGCTTTGAACAGATGGAGTTGTTACCATGAATACTGGGACACAGGGGGCAATACCAGGAAAAGCCTGGGACAACTGGTTTGGAGAAGGGTATCCTGGAGATGTGGGAATAGGATGGCTCAGGTGCAGGATGTCAAGGGGTTGCAGTCTCAGTTAGGGGATGGAGAGAATGCAGCTTGCAGGTATTTATGCTGCTCCTGTCTATGCTTAGACAGGATCACGCCTTTTTATCCTAACCTGGTCTTCTTGCCCATGGAAGTTTTCCCACTGGGACAAACAGGCATGTCTCCAGCACCAGGCATTTCCACTTCACTTCTTTATAACTTTTTAGCCAGGTTGCAAGAGCAGAGTTTTTCATATTAGCCTTGCAGACCAGTAGTCAGATTAAAATGAGTTTTTTGGGGGGTTTTTTGTTTGGTTGGTTGGGTTTTTGTTTGTTTTTTTTTTTTTGTTTGGGGGTTTTTTTAATTTTTTTTTTTTTTTAATCAGGTAGTTTAAATGAGAGCCTTACATTTTTCTAGCCTAGGAAATACTAATGTGCAAAGTCTGTACCTAATGTTATCTCACAACCAGCTCTTGGGACTCTTCTTTAAGTGCCATTCTGTCCTGCCTGATTAGAGATGTGCACTGTTTTCACAGAAGCAATAATTCATTCTCCTTGGTTTTCTCCCACAGTTTCCAAGCAAAAGCCAGGCTAAAGGACAGAGTGAAAAAACAGCCCTCTGCCTGCGCTGCTCAGACACCAGCCATATAGCAGGAAGAGGGTTTTCCATTCCTCCATCCCATGGCAGTCTGTCCTAAGAGTAAACCTACAAGCATCTACTGAGACATGACTTCGTATATCCACAGTAACTCAGCTCCAGAAGTTCTGGCAATTACCACAGACATCCTGTCTTGCTGCCCCATAAGTAAAGTCTTTTACCTCTACATAGCTGCCATCTTTTGGCATTGCTGGCTCTTTCCAGGAACGTGTTTTCTGTTCTGCTCCACATCCCATAGCACATTCCTCTGGTGCAGCAGTCTGCGATCTTTTGCACAAAGAAATGGGATCCAGTGGCCTGGTGCAAACCAAATCATTCTCCTGATTTCTCTTGCCAGGTCCTGTTTATCCACCAGTGTTTGTTAGCTAGACCTTACTATGTTCCAAGGGCTGTCAGCAGCTGGCAGGAAACACTGGCAATCAGAGCAATCCCCACAGCTCAGTTTGCAGCAGGCTCTTTGGATTCCTGCCTTGTCATGCAGTGACTCCAGAGTGAGTGTAACGGGCCATCTGAAAAGGAGAAAGTTGAACTCCAGCAGATGTTTCTCACTGATCTCTTCCTGAAGCAGCAGACTGCTGGGACTGAGCCAGCACTGCTAACCTGGGAAAACCAGCAGTGCGTGTGTGGCACTTTCCGATGTCCAAGGCTGCTTCCCTTCCATGGAGAATATCCTACAGCTGCAGAGCCCTTTCATGTGTACTCTCTGTGCTTATTCTCTGATGTGTAATTCTGAGGTGCACCTTTGGCCTTTTGCATCCTTACCCAGCAAGATTTTACATGATGTTTGGAAAACACGAAGAGCTTCCCACCCTGCCCTTACCAGTTCTAGAATGGCAATGAAATCTGCACGTGAGTGACTGAAAAACAGATGGAGAGGCTTCCTCTGGATGAGAAGTAATTGCCCCTTCCACAAGGTACAATAAGCAGCTACCAAAATATTTCTAGTATGAGGCTGGAGTATTGCAGATGGGCTGAAGAAGGAAGCAGAGATAATGAACACTCTGAGGCACCTCAACACAGAGGCATCTCTGGGATGTGCAGCCACTCAGAAGCACAGGCTGAGGGATGCGTTCCTCTCCTTGAGGCTAGAGGCCAGTTGTCAGCAATGTTGGCATGTTTGTGAGAGGTTTCAGTCACAACTGCTGCAGGTTTTAACATGCACATGATACAGTGTGTGGATTTTCTTTATGCCTCATACATGTATTTATATCGGTGGAGAGGAGGGAAACCTTGGTATTCTGAATTAATTAAAAATGTAGAAATATATTTGTTTTCATGATAAAGCAAGGACTTGAACACGTACGAGATTCAAAAGCATGAATGGAGGGCACATGCAAAAAAAGGGAATGATTAATTGGAGTGAATTTAAAAATAGTAATTCTACGTAATGCTGAGCAAAGCTAAAATCTATTTTAAACTGTTTATACAGAACGGAAGCGTATGTTCTCAAGGTCTCCAGTTTGTCTATGTGGGTTGGTCAAAAAAGTTGTGACATGCTGAGAAAGGCATTTGTGCCTTGTTGTTTTTAGCAAAACTCACTTCCAACGAAATGGATTTAAAAGAGGAGAGACTGCAAAATACTTAAAGGTCACAAGGCAATCTTGGCCCATGCTCTGCAGGAGGTGCATATGCCTTGAATCCTTTGAGAAATTGCATCTCCATGCTTCTGACTGCCTCCATCTGTCATTCTTCATGAGCCTTTTCCTCAAGCCCTCACATTTTTGTCTCTCAGAGGATGTGGGCAGGTCTTTATTGCATCCTCCCTTGTAAGTTTTTTTGCCCTTCCAGCGGAGAGGAATGCTCACTGAAGCAGCTCTGTCCATTCTTGCTGGAAAGGGTCAGGACCTATGGGAAGAAAAAAACCCACCAAACCCAGGGAAAGGACAATTAGCTGTGTCTCTGTGCCACCAAAATCTACCATTGACTTTGGGACGCTTCCTTGGGTTTGTCCTAATTTGAGGTTTGGTGGCAAAAGTATTTCCACAGGCTGCCTTGTTGCACAAGAGCCTAAGCCCATGGTAGAGGTGAGGTAGAAGTGAGAGTTATATCAACTTCTGGAAAAGGTTTATAAATGTGTGGCCACCTGGTACACTGCCAGCTCACCGGGGGCGTGGAAGAAGGGGGCACTGTCCTGCTAGGAAGGACAATGTCCCTCTTGTTTATGTGCTTCTGGAGTCTACTGAAGGGACCAGGAGTACAGTGAGGAGCACAGGGAGGCTGGCAATGTGATGGGCATCGCCTGAGGTTGTCCTTATTCTAGAGGATGCCATCCATCAGGTGTCCCTGAAACAAAGAAGCTGTTCAGAAAGGCAGCAGGCAAACTAGGAAAAGATGCTGCATTGCTGCTAATGGGTCTGGTTCTTTAAAGCTAACGTGGAATTGGAAGGGTACCACAAGCCTGAGGTGCCCTGCCAAAAGAGCTGCATTGCTGTGCCGGCTTCTTTCCAAAACAGAGCTCAATCTTCAGCTTTCCTTCTCACTTTGTTCGCTCTCCTTTTTTCTTACCTTTGTTTTCCATTTTTAAACCTTGTGGATCAGCACACTGTGCACTACAGATCACCTAGTTCTATAGCGGCACGCAAAAGGCGGCACACCATCACGTGCCTTAAAATATTTATTTCTGCAGTATGTATTGTGACTTGGTATCATCTCAGGCCAGTGCAGTGCTAAGAATATATTGAGTCTATGAGCCAATACGAGTGATTTAAGATCTCACTCTTTTTTGTATTTGCCACAACAGCAATACTGTTCAAGCCCATGAGGTGCCCACACCCCAGCTCTGGAAAAGTAGCACACAGCAATCGGGGTCAGCGGAGGGACAGGAGTTAATGCTGTGTCAGGGAGGCGTAAACTGGATGTATGAAAGCTGGAGCTGTGGCTGTGAAAATGCCTGTACAGGGAAAAGAGCAGTAGGGTAACGCCTGGGGGAGGGAGGAGGTGGAAGTCCACATGGCAGAGAAAGGGTAAATGGTCAAAACACTACCCTGTGAGGCCCCCAAGTTGGATAGGCACTGTTGCATGATGTTTTCTATCAAACAGCACTAACTACCAGGATTCCAGCCTGGCTGGGGTTCTGCCTGCACTCATGTCATCCTGCCCCTGATATTCAGCAATGCTGACTCTGATCTTCTATTGCATCAGCCTTGAATATTCTTTCAAAGGCTATTGGGTTCAAAGCCAATCTCTGCTATTCTGTGTTTGTGTCAACATTGGTCTGCATCCACAAAATCTAGGGAGAAGATCGCTGTCACTTGCAGGCCCAGGGCATCTCCTTCCCTTTCCTTCACTTCTTTAGACATGACAAGGGGTCATGGTGGGGCACCAAATAAAACCCCTCAATAGGCAGGCACATGGTACCAGTGTGTTCCTCCCTGCAAGCGAGTGGCCAAGGGCAGCCCTGGGCCACAAGCCAACATTTAGCCAGCTGAGACGATGTTTGATGTGACACTGGGTCAATAGTGAGCACAGGAGCAAATGAACAGGAAAAATACACCCCAGTAAGTGCAGCAGGGAATGGCAGTGGGAGGACCTGGCAGATGCACAGGGGCTGATTCAGAAGGGAGATGCTGCCCCACCTATGCTGTTGAGAGCAAACTTGCCCTGCACCTCATGACAACTGCTTTCAAAATGGGTTTAATAACACGTGTCAAAATGCCACCTGGTTCCCAGCAGGGAACTGTGGTGGGGACACCAGTCACGCCAGGGTGAGACAGCTCAAACTGACCTGCAACAAAATCCAAGTGTCAACAAGTTGCCCTTGAGCAGAACAAGTATTTTGACCTAATAGCAGAAATTGGACCTCTTTGCTGGCACAGAAAATGCTGGGGGGCTGGAATCCAAGGGGATGAGAAATAAGCAGGAGACTAACAAACAATCATGACTGTTTAAAAAAAACCCAACAAACTAAGAAACAACTCTGCCTCACAGCACTGCTCCTTCCAGTTTCCTTTGCTGCTTCCCTCATCGGTAGACCATCATTTTGGGGTTTATTTGATGACATTGTTCACTACATTCAAGCTTGGGCTTAAACTGAAGTCTTGTTTCTCATCAATTGCCTCATCATGAGAAGATAATTCTTTTTTTTTTTTTAATTTGGACTATTTTTAGGGGCTACATAAGAGCTAAAATGCCTCATCCATATCCCCAAGGAGCCGTGTTTTCTATGCATACGATGCTGCTAAATCTTTCAGTGAATTGTAATCACTAAAACATTTTTGTTAGGCTTGGCTTGGGGTAATAAATGCCTTGCATTTGGTCTACCCTTAACTACTGAGAGATGTTCTTGTTTTTCACTCTATTTTAATGCAGAGTACCCGGTAATATCTGTGGGGTTTGGGAGATGTTTTTAAATTAGAAAACAATGAAACGAGAAGCACGCAGAAAAGTGCTGCAGTGTATTACTAGTAATTTTAAGAGGCAACATTTCAGTCTAAAGCGTGCATTTATTTTACATTTTAACTTAATTTATACTTTTGTTCATACACTCTGGCTTGTTTCACCTCATGTGGGAGCAACACAAAGGAGAGGAAGTCTACAAGCCAGATACACTGCAATTACCACAGGTTCATTTTGTCAGAGCTATGCAAAGCACGCAGTGCACAGGCCTGCCTTGCCTCTCTAGCAGCTCACCACATCTACCCCATGTCTCTCTGCTAACCTGCTCATGTGTATGGAGATATCCCCTTTGGTGAGACAAATAACTTTCATGCAGTGAATCAATTCTGAAAAATTATCTGGAGTGAATGGGAAGTCTTCCTTATTTTCTTAGTAGTAGAAATCTCAGCTATGGGCATTTACAGTCTTCTCTCACCGTGGGTTTTTTTCCTAACAGTCTATTCGGAATGCTCTAAATTGCAAAGCTGTGATTCGGGCAATACAGGGACCAATGTTGTGACCAGAATCTACAGCACAAAGGGATAGAAGACAGAGCAGACAAACAGCCACAGTGCCCCGTCCCGCAAGATCTATCCCTTGTTCTCCTAAAAGCAGAAAAAAGTTCCAAGACTAGCCAGAGGTCAGCATGTGCTTGGGAGATCTGCTTTGTTTGAAATTCTTGTCCAGCCAGATGTATAGCAACACCATAGTATGGGAACATGACCCTTGAAAAACCCTCTCCAGTTCCACATATGAGGCCAGCAGTCCTCAAAAATAGCATCAGCCAGGACACAAACTACTTTTTCACTCGTCAATCTCCTCCCTGATGAAAGCAAAACTTCATTCTCAAAGCCACCTGCTTGCAAGCACAGGACACAAAATGCCTTCCTCTCCACACCACCCCACAACCACATGCACATGTGCACTTTGAGTGGGTTTTTTTTGTGGTTGCCTATTTCCATAAAGTTCAGAATCTACTGACAAGATCATTTTAATGCAGTGTGGATTGCACTGTCCTGGTATAAGCATTCTCAAAGCTATCAGTTTAATGTGGAACACATAGTTTCAAATAGGAATGTTAGGAAGGTTTGTTTTTTTTAAGGACAATGTTAGGAAATTAATTTTTTATCACACACTTATGTTTGACTACCTTAGATGTTGCAACATCCAGACCAACTTGCAGTGACTTAAATGTCAGAAATCTGCTGTACAGCTCCCTCATAACTGCCATCATGCTCTAGGCAAGACTCATGATAACGGCCTAAAACATTCACTGTACTTCTTTAGGGATTTTTTGTTGTCGTTGCATTTTCCTCCCTTGGTTCAGAATATTACAATCATTCAGCCTAAGCTCTACAAAACATCAAGCCAACACCTCATAGTTCCTCTGGTAGGCATATTATGTTTGCTGTTTTGCCCCAGACACAGAACTGTTCAAGATGCCAAGTTTTGAAGCTACAACAATTACTCAATGAGTGGCAGAATGTCACCTCTAAGCAGAGATGCTGCCTGTACTTCTCCTTTTCCTAACAGGTGTATAATCTGAGAAGACACAAACATTCAGCCTTCCTTTAGCTGAATCCTATGAAGATGACCATCAAAATAAAGAGCTCCTTTATGCTTCCTTACAGGGTACCTACATCTATACTCATGCAAGCCAGTACCTTTCAAGTCACACGTGCAGTGGAGGCAGCCTGTAAACTTCCTCTGTGATCCTTGCTAAACGTGTCCAAACCAGATCAAGTGTACTTTAAACTTGATTAAATTCTGCTTCTCATTGCAGGCCGTTTCCTTCTACTTTTAACTCACTTAACCCTTCAAGCCTACACATGGGCCTTCTGTGTGAACTGCAGCCAGAACAGGATCTCATTCTCTCCACCATCCCTGCCTGGCCTCCTCTCCAGCGCCCTCCCGACAGCCTCTCCTGAGCCATTTATCTGGATGCCACTGAGCAGGAAGGAACAGCACTATTTTTAGGCCGCGCCTGTACGCTAAGCACAGAGGAATGTGGCTGGGAGTGGACCCGCCGGGAAGCGGCGACGGCCCGAGTGCAGCGCTGCCGCATC
>VWZT01009417.1:59775-137548 GCA_013397055.1 Pachycephala philippinensis | reverse complement strand
AGGGGCCGCCCGAGCCCTGCGGCCCCGGCCGGGGAGGCCGCGGTGCCTCGAGCTGCTGTGTGTCTCTGGAAGTGACAGCGGAAGCAGCTGTCGGTGTCCAGTTTTAGGACTTGAAACTCCGCTCGGGTTCTGGTTACTTACAAGGAAATGACCCCGTGTGAGGCATGGCTGTGCTGCGGGTTTCATCCTCGCTTCCCGACAGTGCCCGTGCTGCGGCTGCTGTTATGATTTGGCAGCAAAAAGTCCTGTTACAGTTTGGCAGCAGATTTTTTTTCCGTGTGTTCGGCTTCCTACGTGATCGCGCGTTCTTTATTTGGAGACAGAAGGCTGGTCTGCTGGACTCTGTGAGGGTGTGCCTGATAGGGAAAACAACACTTACCTGGGTTGTGCAATTGAAATTACTGATTTGGCCTTGTAGATGAACTGATCATTCTTTTAAAAGAGCCTTGGGATTTTTATTTTTTTGGTCACTTTCTTAAAACAATAATAATCTAAACCGTAATTTTCTCTGTTTCAGAAACACTGTGTTTCAGCTGTATTAATGTAACTTGCAGTACTTAAACTCTCTGATTTTTGGTCTCGGGCATTATATGGTGGTTGATATTTCTGAGCAAATGTTTGTGGTCGTGTTTTCTTGTCTGTGACTTAACTAAAACCAGCAATTGCCAAGTACATAAAAGCTGAGTGTGGTTGGCTGTTGTAATATAGTACTTATCGAGGCACTAAAATACTAAGTAATACGCAAACACTTTGTGAAAAGAATTTTTTGTTACATCTGAGTATTTTTTGTCAGGAACCCTCTGATTTCTGGACAATTACTGTAATGCTGGTGAAATAGAAGTGAAATAAAACCTACTGTTCCTTCTAGTGTATGCAAAGTTATTAGCAACATATCTTATTCGGGTTTTTTTAATTTTAGGTGGGAATCCAGTGTTCTGGTTGAGCCATGCTGTATATAAACAGTGCGAGGCCCTGGCTGGGGTGTTCTGGAGTAGTTGTAGTATCCACTGAAACATAGGCTGGCACTTTTAGTCTTACTGACATTCAGTGTTGTATCTTATGGAAACTGTTGGATGCCACATGTATATGTATCTGCTTGTTAATGGAATCTGTGCTGTGTTCAATTTTATTAGCTGTATGGACTTCTAAATTCTCTGTTAGAGAAACTGGTGGGGGAGGAGGAGGGAGCACTGAAGATGTAGTGTGATACTTCTGCACAGGGTTACATGATGGTGTTTGATGCCATGAAAGAACCGGGCTGTGGCCTGAGAGGTGCCTCTCAATCCACAAGAACTGTTCTGGGTCTCAGGGCTGTTGTTTCGCTCATACATTAGGCACATGTCCAAAAATTCCCACAATACCGGTGATTTTTCACATGTTGTTGATGTTTCATAGAAACTTCATTTTCATAACCCTTTTTAAGGGCTTTTCACACGTATTTACTAGAGGTCAGCCCCTGTTTGGATAGGCCTTTCTCTCACCGTGGGAGGCCGCCTGTCCTGATGGGAAGGATTGCATGACAGGCCTGGTGTGGCCATGCAGCGTGTCTGTCCCACAAGTACCAAACTTGGGGCAAGTGCCCAGGTTACCCAGAGGGGCGGTGACCCAGCAGCTGCCCTCCTGGGAATGTGAGACTTTACAAGTTGTCCTGAGAACAATGGACTTTGCTGGCTGTCCTGTGCTTGGGCAGTCAGTGTTGTGCTTCTGAGAGAGCTGCACAACTGAACCGTGTGTGGGCTGTGAGGGACTGAGAGAGACAATAGCAGAAATTGGGCTGCTGGGTTATATAACCACACACTGAATCCCACTCTGTTGGTGTGCCCAAATCTTGTCTGGTGTCTGCTCTGGGGGTGGGGTGCAGACTGAATTGGGTGTCCTGGTGGGCTGCGTGCAGGTGGAGTGCGCTGCTGTGAAATGCCATGTCTTGACGCTCCCTGAATTGTGACATGCTTGTCTCATTTTGTCTTCTGGTGGACCTTGTAATGGCCTATGGCAATAGCAGTTGCTTCCTTTGTGCTTCCGTATTATATGGAGTAATGGCTTCTGATGGGGGCAGTCTTTTTTCTTTTCAAGAAATGATATGCACATAAATGTGGCTGAAAATAAAAGTATAATAGCCACCTGTAAAAATTGCCTTCAATAAAGAGCGGTGACCTATTGTTTTTGGTGTTCCCAACTCCAAAGCAGCTCACAAGCACCTACAACAGAAGACAATAATACACCTTGGGTAATCCTTTGATTTGCCTTTCTTGAAACTTGTTTCAAGTTCCAGAGATAAAGGTTGAGTCTTAAGCTCTAATTAAAAACACAAACAACAAAACCCCTGAATTTTTCAGCACCTTTTGAAATAGAGAATAAGTTTCTATTAACTGTAAAGGAAACTCTTAATTATTCTGACTATGGAAAACGCTTTTCAAAAGTAGAGCTTGAATCTTAGTAGAGGAAAACACCTTAGAATGGCCTAATAATTCTGGTGTGTATTTTAAGAATGATACTGAACCCAGAGGCTTTACATAGCGAAGAGCTCGAACAGATGTCTGTTGTGTTTGAGTTATGGGAGTTGTAGGCTTTGTGGACAGAGCGCATGACTGCATTGTGCTCATGGTTACAGCTCCTCAGTCAGATGGCAGCAGTAGTTTCTCATGTTTGTAGACTAAATGTCTTCTTTTTGTTTGTAGATATGGCTCGTGGACAGCAGAAGATTCAGTCGCAGCAGAAAAATGCCAAAAAGCAAGCTGAGCAAAAAAAGAAACAAGGACATGATCAGAAGGCTGCAGCCAAGGCTGCCTTGATATATACCTGCACTGTCTGTAGGGTAAGAGGAACTGAGGTCAAAATAGTATTGTAGGGAGAGGGCTGTCTTCCTGACTAGAGCAGGATTTTTAGAAGATTTTATAGTGGAAACTAAAATACTTAAGTGGTTGTCTCACTTGTTGCTATAAGAAGCATTTGCATCTGTTATGTGACTTGCTTACAGATTACTCAGCTGTACTGGTAACTGAGATAAGAGATCTGAGAGGTCATGTACAGGTCTGCTTTGGGTAGCTATTTTGCCTTTTGTATTACAGTGGTCTGCATGTGCTGTTAGTATGAGACAGAAAATGTAAAAAGTGTGTGGTCAATTCCTGTTTAGTTTCCACATGGAAACATATTTTCTTTGGAATTGGTGGATCTTGGAATCAGTGGTTATCGATGTTGCTGTAGAGAGGAAAAGCAGTGGTGCCAAAAGGTCTGATGTAAGCTTGATACACAGTAAGTTTTGCTAGAACAACTTACTTGACAAGAAAACAGAAATGTGACTACTAATCAGATGGTACTTTTCCTTCTGGCTGGTTTTCCTGAATGCTTGTTTAGGAGCTGAAGGATAACCTGGCCATTTTCACTTCAGTGGTCAGTCCCAGAATAGATCTGCCACTTTAAATGTCTTAAATAAGATTCCAAATTAAGGGTTGCTTACTTAAGTACTTGTGACCAGCTCCTCTTGTTGTGAAATCAGGCTGTAGTATCGATCACTTTGGGCAGTTGATGCCTGCAACTGTGTCATAGCAAAGGTCTGAGATAAGTTGTGCCAAGTAGAGAATTGGTTCATGCCATATGACTTCTTGGCCTATTGGTAAACTAAAGAAATAGCTTTCATAAAGATTTGATTCTGAAAAGGATAAACGTTTATCTTTAAGATGTTGAAAAAGAAAATGGTAAGGAGGTAGGTTTTCCACCAAACCAGCTTGTGAAGCAAGATGTGCAGGGAGATACCTAGCCAGAATAACACCGTTAATGGACATGCCAAAACAAGCATGATAGTAGTGCTTAAAAGCACCTCTGAAAATAGGTGGTTAAATACTCCATCTTACCCTGCAGCTAGATTAGTGGTGCTTCTGTCACTAGAGCAGTGTCATCAAAGAGGCAGTTGGCTTCCAGGCAAAGAAAATAAAATATAGCGGGGATTAGGTTTTGTAGCATTATTTAAGTCTTTTACTGTGCATAAAGTTTAATGTCTCTTTTTAATCAGACTCAAATGCCGGATCCCAAGACCTTCAAACAGCACTTTGAAAGCAAGCATCCTAAGACTCCACTTCCTCCAGAACTGGCTGATGTTCAGGCATAAAATTGTCTACAGGTCATTACTTTAATTTTTAATTGATTGTCTGAGAAAGGTGTATTATAAATTGGTTTTTTTACCACCAACAACTGGGACTTAAAACTTGTTTCTGTTCTTCTAATATGAAAACTACTGTAGGTTAAAGTTACACCCCTGAAATGTTAAAAGTAGAAGAAAGAAGCAAGCTAGTTCTTACATGGGTGAAATGGTTGTGGCATTTCACTGCACCCAGAGGTTGTTTTAAAAGGGATTAATGTTATTTCAAATGGTCATTCTTAGTGTTGTAGGAATACTTTATTATTTCTTTTTTGCTTTGAACAAAATACGTAAGTACAATCTGTCTGTTGCTACAAAACATGTAATGGAAACAGTCATTTAGTGTATTTCCAGCAGTTTAGTCTTTTTGTTCCTGAAGCTATGCAAGTGAATGCAGAAAAATCTGAATTTCTGTGTTAACTATAGAAGAGATTTCCCGGTAGCCAGTTGTTAGGCTCTAACTGAAAGTGGTTATAATAAAAGGCTGAAATGAGGTAAAAAGCAGTAGTATGGTATTTCATTCATGCAAAGGTAACCAGCATTGTGTAATGGTTCAGCTTAACTGAGTTGTTCTTGTTTTTTATAGGTGAAGTCATGACACCTATTGACTCTTCTACTGTCAGACCTTACATAACAAACCTGCAGCTGCTTTTCTAAAACTGTTGATCAGCAAAAATGAAGGGGCTACAGAAACATTCATATTTTTATGCTGTTCCCTCTTGGGCTTCATGCAAAGACAATTCTGTGTAAATGTACAGTTGTGCCCTATTTGGAAATCCTAAAAAATCAGTCCATACTTGTTATAAAAAATTTTTTACAATTGTAATTATATTGATGTTCATATTGTGTAAAATAACTCACTTAATAAAGTAGTACTTTGATTTTACAATATCACAGATTAACTCCTTGTAGAAATTCTGTTTCACTTTCCTGCATTATCTGCCTTATAAAATAATGAAAAAGATGAAAGTGGAATTTTCCCCATCCTGCCAAAACATGAGCAGTATCATTCCACTGCAAGTAATGTACATTACAGTAAATTAATTTTAAAGTGGAGAGGGAAGCTGCTCAGATTTACTGTCCAGTGTGCTGCCTGCTTGAGCCCAGCCATTAGTGGTCAAGCTGATGGCTCAAGGTGCAACACACCCCTGAGCAGCTGCATGAGAATCATGAGACTTCCTCCTACGTTTTTGTCCTATGTACTGGAGTCTTAAGTACTGCAAGCCATTTCGAATGGGATTCCTTTACTGTGAGGGATCATGTTCCTTGAAGTCATGCACTGGAGGAACTCTGGTTATGCTTGTTATCCTTTCTATTTAGGTAGATGGATGAGGAAGCTTGAGAGGTGGCAGGATTGAAATGCTGGCTTGAAAAATGCTTGCCAAATACTTGGTTAAAGCAACTCTGCTCTTAGTTGAAATCTGGATTTGAAAATATTTTTAATGATATTTTGAGCAGTCAGCCACACATGTTCCCCCTCAAATGTGTCTGGTTATTTCTCTCTTGAAGGAATACATAAAATAGCCAGCCATTAATAACCTTCCTTCACAACCAGCTTAAAATAAGCCTGTTGGAAAAGAGCCAAAGTAACTAAAATAATATGGCTACTTAAAGAAATCGGATGTGATTAAAGTTGCATTGACAAGAAAAAGCTGGATAATAACTCTGGCCAAGAACATTTGAGCAGATAAACGTAATTACCCCTAAAGTGTTCTGGGCTGTGTTCTAATCCCAGATGTACAGCACAAAAGTAGTGGAGAAACGTCTGTATTGTGCTAGAAGGTCTACTATACAAAATCCCATCTTTGGCATTTTGGAGGGGGCTTATTTAAGAGCTGTAGTTTTGACCCTGCAGTAAGAAGCAGTACTAGAATTGCTGTGATTTGCGGAGTTTACAACAGATGTAAAAATTCTGGCAGTCCAAGTAACCCTTGCTATGCAGCAGGACTGTACATCTGACCTTCAAATGGCTTCCTAAAATCTAGGACCATAGTCTCAAAGACTCATTCACTTAAAAGAATGCACTTGGTATTTTATTATATAAAGTCAAAACCTTTGTCTTTGTCCACTCATTTGCTCTTTATTGAACTACTTCTGTGAGACTAGCTTCCTGTCCTCTTTGCTGTGACAGTATCTCTGTAAATACTTACTTTGGCATAAAGTTTCTCTGTATTATAGTCACTCTGGGATAACCTGTATACCACTTAACTTTTATAGATAATGTTATTCTCCTCAGCGTAATCCACTACTGCACTTGTACACCTGACATCAGAATGTAATGATTCATTTATTTTTCTTTAATGTTACCAATACATACATCCTGACAAACTGGCTCCACAGGGCAAGAAATCTGCTTTCAACCTTTGTGCTGTATGGGGGAGAGGTACTTCAATGTTCTAATGCTGTAGTTTGTCTAAAAATACGCTGAGTAGAAATGGAAAAGATGTTTCTTGCGCTGATTGGTATTTGATAATCTGGTTTTACTCTGGAAAATGTTTGGGGATGTATCCCTAAAGCTTGGGCCTGAGGTGAAGTAAATGTTCTATTCCTTCAATTCAGATTGTGTAGCATTAAATAAAAGACTTGTTTCATAAACAATCTCTGTTAATGAGCACTGAAGAGCTGGAAAGCTGCATCATTAGTGGGATGGTTACATTTAGTTAGAATTGTATTTTCAAAACTCTTAGGATGCTAAAGTTGAAAATACCCTATGAAATGATGGGGTTTATGTGTCAGAAGGCAAGGATGGATGATCCTCAGTTTGCTAAGATCCTCAGGTACAATAACTGCCATCTCAATTATAGAAGTAAATGAAAGCTATGACTGAGTTGTTATAAAGGCTGTACTAAATGTGGCAATAGTCCTCAGTTAGAACACCTGCAATACTTGTTGTACCTAAAAGATCAGAGGAGGGACTAGTTGTCCATCATCTCTTCCTGATCTGAAAGATAGCACACCCTGATACCTGGCTAAAGACACAGTTGTGCATTGTAATGTGTCTGATTAAAGACAATTAAAAATGTAGAACGTAAAATGTCATATTTCCTACCTGCTTTTAAA
The DNA here is from genome assembly GCA_013397055.1 of Pachycephala philippinensis. Classification (NCBI taxonomy): domain Eukaryota; kingdom Metazoa; phylum Chordata; class Aves; order Passeriformes; genus Pachycephala; species Pachycephala philippinensis. The sequence goes on along the minus strand of VWZT01009417.1, from coordinate 130,353 downwards.
ATCAAATATTGCTGCACCTAAAAAATTAATTTCCTGCCTGTAACTTGAAGCTAACTATGCAAGAAAGAAAAATAGACATGGAAAGTTTCCTGTATTCCCTTGAGAAAGATTCATTTTTGTACAGGGTCAGCACTCAGGTAAAGGACTCTTACTGTGTCAGTATGGACATCAGCTGTCATGGATATTTGTGGAGCAACTATAAGAGGGATTGTGTATTTTCAGAAGCCTACATCTGGGAATATCTTTGAACAGCATCTGAAATTGCATTTTACACGAGTTCTAAAATACTCTGGGAAAAAAGTCTCGCTTTAGAACAGAGAGTAAAAAGTTAGCGGGTGTGGTTATGATGAGGCCCTCTTGGGGACTACTGAGTAATCAAGAACAGTTTTGCAATTTTTGGTACTCCGAATTACTTAGGCTTATTTCTGTACCTCTGCTCTACCTATCTAAGGGCCTCTGGTTTCTTGCTATCAAAAAGCTGTGTGAAAAATCCAAGATAGAAGTTGAAGACAGTTGCTGTGTAGCCTTAGGGAAATAGTTGATGCAGTGCTCTTGAAACATCCCTGGAGACCATCCCTTTTGGTTATTTGCTGAAAACACTTCAGCTCAAGTAAGTAAACTAATGACCACAGGCTGTTTGCAAACCACATAGTAATGAAGGAATTTGTGGCATTTCTGTGAACTATATTGAACTGTTTTTCCATCTTGATGAGCTAATAGGTGGAATGTCTTTTATCATCAAGTACCGATAGGCTTTCCCATTTTCACAGAAACAAGTTGGGAATTAATGGGCTTTACTAGAAGCATGATCTTCCAGGCTTTGACAAGTAAATTTGATTAATCCTGTAGGATCCACAAGCAAAGTAAAGGTCAGTTTGTGTTTCTGTCTACCCAGCCACCTTCTGCTGTGTGTAATTTGGGGGCCTTTGATTTCCCTGTTTAGAACCTTTTAGGTTTTGCAGTGGACTTTGAATTCAGCTGCAAAACTCGCTTTGTGCTGATGTTCAGTATGTGACTTTGCTCTAGTCCAGACAGTGGGAGGGTGTCAAGTGCTGTCTGTGGAATTTTTCTGTTCATTTTTAAAATTATTTTGAAATCTTTTTATAAATTGTCTATTGTGTTACAGATTTTGTATAGATAAGGCACAATAGAGACTCACTGAGGGAGTTGCATTATCTTGGTAGCTTTCAAAAAAAAGTAGATTAGGTTGTATGTATGTTTTATAATTCTCTTATGTAGCTTTTTGCGCTGGGGTTCTTGGGAAAGGAGGAATCTATAGTTGTCCCAACATAGTTATCTAACTGTTCAAGCTGTGTCTCAGCTTTTTCAGGAAATATGGCACAGCTTTCCTCTGAGAAATACTGTCCATTAATAAAGCTAAGGTCCATGCAGCACTTCGATGACATGGCAAACATATTTTTGTGTTCCTTCTTTGTAGCTGTGACAAAATCACAGTGTGCAAAGCGTAACTGAAAGCTGGAGGTCTTTCAGAGGACTATGGATTAAGGGAAATCTCAGGAATTTGTCTAGTCCATCTCCTTACTCTGAGATTGGATAAAGTGTGCCAAGATGAACTACCAAGTGTTCCTCTGACTCTGAAAAGCTTCCAATGAAAGGGATCCCATGACCTTGTAAGCAGCATGTATCACTGGTGAACTGTACAAGTGGAGAGTTATCACAGCAAGAGTTTATCCCTGCCAGTTAAGTCAATTGATTACTGTTCTTGTTGGCAATAGATGTGATGAATAGTGCCTTCATTTGAACATTGCTACTGTGTTCTCCTAGTCTTCAAAGTAAACCCAGTTAATTGAATCACTCTTCATAGGTCACATTTTCTAAGTCTGGCAGTTGTTGGTGCTCTGGATCCTCTACAGTTTGTGCTCTTAAATCATATGGTCCAAAATATGACCCAAAGCGCTGGCTGAGGCTAGCGCAGAGTAACTGGAACGACTAAGGTCTGGCACTTGCATACACTGGAATTATATTGGCCTTTCTGCAACAACATCCTGGATTCATTTCGGTACCACTAATAATTTCCACTTTGTGCCTCTATTTAGTGTCCACATACCTGCCTCTAAGGGATCTCAGACCAAACTGTCTACAGTTCATCCAAGTGTGGTATCATGGGGGATGTTGCAGATGTCCTCTTCCACTCTTTAGTCTGTATTGTTCATGAACACACTGATGGGATAGATGGCAGGCAAAGCCTCGCAGGACCTTGCTTGAGTATCTTGCTAGACTCCAATAAGCCTTTGGTAATTGCTTCTTGAGAGCACTTTGTACTGCTGTGAGTCTCTTTGTAGTCGGTAGGGATTGGAGCCCCATACCTGTGAGGACTTTGCAGACTGACAAAGGCATTTACAACAGGGAGATTTGGGATCCTGTGTGCCTGTGGCCACCAGGCCAGTTTTCACAAAGAAAGAAATGAAGGGTAGTGAGGTATGGCATACTTGTTCCTGACAAATCCATATTGTCTGGCTGTTGGTTACTTTTTCATACGCATTTACAAAGGGAGTTTTATAAAAATTATCCTAGCCCTTTTCCAGGTTTAGGTTGACTGACAAGAGTCCCCTTATTTTTAAATTCCTTGTGCTTGTTCCACTCTCTCTTGGGCTCTTTCCTGTGCTTTGTGAGTTCTCAGAGAGCAACACTCATTGTCCTTACTGACATGGCTGATTGCTGGAGCATCCTAGGATAAGAGTTACTAGCTGTTGTCAACTTGAATTCCATCAAAGTCTTCTGATTACTTAGCTTATTCTTTCAACTTCTTAACATGGTTTAACTTTTGAGTGAAGTCAAAAATGCTGTTTATTACTTATTTGTAAATCTTTCATTTTCTTTCCTTCATCAGGTAATGGACCTATACTTAACTTTAGCTTTCCTTATATATTTGTAGTCTTTGTATCTGCCCTTTGGAACCTCAGCTGTGTTTTTGGACTCTGCTGATGAAGGTGTTACTGTGTTGACTTTTGAGTGATCGTTTGTCTGTCTCTCAGGATCCACACTCTTGTATTTGCAACCACTGTGGTGAACTCTTTGAATTTTTTTTTTTTGCATGGTGTTCCCACTGTCAATCTATCAGAAGCTTTATGTAGTCCATCCTGATCCGTTCAAGGCCCCAAACATGCGAGAGCATTCTCATTAAAGTTTGAGCTCTGCTGAGTGTTTACTTACCTACAGGCTGGCAGTGAGAAGCACCAGGCTGGCCTGATAGATCTGAATCTGCAGTAGTTGTTAGTGCTGGGTATAAAACTGCAGAGCACTAATTAGACTAAATGCTTGAGTGACTTTTCACCAGACATCATTCTGGCCATTTCTTCCTCTGGTTTTCAAGACTGTCGCTACACTATAATCATTGCTGCCTGTCTGTTCCATATGGATGCCAATGTAATCCAGCCCCACACAAGGGTACATCATGTCTGTCTCTTTACCCGTAGTTTACCGATAAAAGAGTAATACGCAAGCTGCCTCTGTCTTTTTCAGTGCTTTGCAAAATTAAAGTATGCCTGGGCAACAAATCCATGTTAATTGCCCAGCATACTTGCAGACCATCAGGACAGGCCTTAATTTTTAATTTCTTATTCCTGATATGCCTTCAAATTTCAGTAGCCATTTTTAGTAGTTTTTACTTTCTTTTGGTATACATTTTCTTTAGCTGTTGATAATCACTGCATATTTTTCTATAAAATTGTTGCTTTGTTTATTTATTTCCTGTGAACATTTGTGGATCCCTTAAAGAGGGAAAACCAAGTACTTCCAACCAGAAGAATAATAAAAGAATAATGTCTTCTAAAAAAACCCACAAAAAGTCTAAAATGTTTGTATGTGTCCCCATGCTATTCAGAATTATTCTTATGGTCATTACTCACTTTTGTTTCAGTAATGCTTAATGCAATTGCATTTTCTGTTGTTGGAGACACAACTCAGATTTTATATCACAATGGGCTGTGTGTAGTAAGGGAACTGATCAGGATGTCAATGAAGCTCCCTTTTCACACAGAAACAGAGGGAAAAATAATTTTTATTTGTGACTGATTTTCTCTTGCTGCATTTTTATTTAGAAAGTAAATTTAGATTCGTTATGATTTTTAAAAAAATTGCTTAACCCTAAGATAGATTTTCTAAGGGACATCTACTGCTGCTATTAGCTCTCATCAGATCAGTGCTAGAAGAGAACACTCCTCTTACTGAGGTCTAAGAAATAGTGTTTATTAAGGACCATGTTAAGTAAGGTTAAGAAATAGTAAACAGCTGCTTTTTGCTGCTGCAGTAAATCATTCAAAGAATTTGCTGTTATGCATCTGAAAACAAGAGCTGTTACGCAGCTGAAAGAATGTGACACTGTTTGCACCATAACCACCGATTCTCAGCTTCTGGGCTGACTCCTAAATGGACAAAGCCTGCCTGTATTTTTCTCAAACAATAATTGAATTCTACATCACTGAAGTCAGTAGGAACTTAATTTTGTCATGTGCTAAATACTCACATGTATGTGCAGAAAGCTGCTAGCTTGAGCACCTTTGTAAAATCTATGTCACATATGTTACTAAAATCAGTGTAACTGATGTCTGTATATTAGAAGACAATTTATGCATGGCTGGAAGATGCAGTTGTCTGTTCTAGAAAACATATACAGTGCTGTAGACAGACTTTACAAATTGTAATTGATAAAGTCAAAAGGTGTTTTCGGGCTATAGTCACTGTCAGTCCTCAAAATTTCTCCTGTTCTTTTATCATAAACCTTTTGATTGGAAACTCTGTGGGCAGTATGACTCTGTGGACCTCAGAGAGGTTAGTGCCCTATGGACAGAGATTCAGTTAGACACTTCTGAAATTAATTGCCTCTCTCGCTTGCTCTGCGACTCCAGCCAGTTTTTCAGAACCCAAACATCTCTGTGTTGCTCCCCACTTCCCCACTTGTGGGGGTGAATGGGTAGAGCACAATAATATAACAGTAACATTGTCCAGTGCTAATACTAAGTGCTAACACTGTCTGACCGTGCCATGCTGTCTATTTTTAGTCAGTGGTGGCCAGACTTCACCTTTCACTCCCTACAGAGGGACAGAAACAACCTGGCATCTGCAGAGGTGCTTCCTGAGACTGCACTCCCGACTGCCAGCCTGCCACCCTCTCAACATGAGGCTCATGGAGCTCAGTCTCTGTAACTGGTCGTGTCTTAACTGGCCCTGGACCCGAACTGCTAAAACCCCTGGCTAAGGACAGCCATATTTGCAGAAAGGGACGTGTCTCAAAGGCAATCCTGTTGTTCCTATTAGTGAAAATGGCTGGGTAGAGGAAAGGCTCTCTGTCATTATGGGGGAGGGTGGGGGATTAGAGCTGCAAAATAACCTCCTGCAGTGCCAGACATCAGAGAAACACTTGAGAAATGCCCGAACTACAAGACAAGTTTTCTTTGGTGCTTGTGGGTTTTTTGTCAGGGAGGTGAATTCACACCAAAGCACCTGGTACGGAATCCCTTTCCCATGTACGGGCAAGTGAGCAGTCAGCCCCTGGAAGAGTCTGGCAAACCGAGGTGCCTGTGTGGGGAAGCTTGTGTTTGGGAGCAGGGAAGCAGCAGGGAGTCTGCATTTCTGGAGGAGCTCAGCAAAGACAAACACCTTTCCTTGACAGCTGCCCTGCATGAGGAAAGGAGAGGCAGTGATAGGATCCCAATTAGAGACTGTAAGAAAGTTCGCTGTGCATTTGCTTACATGAAAAGTTTGCTTTTGAGCACTTGAGGCTGGCTCAGGATTGATTGATTGCTAATGATGGTTAGGGTCCATTTAAAGGCAATAAACTAACAATGTCTTGATGAAAATGTGTTTTATATGGCACCCATGACAGATATTTTGCAAATACTGACACACCATCCCTCTAACTAATGTGGTAATGAATGTGCTAAGTGCTTGAGTGTTTGGGGTTTTTTTCTCCTCCATCCCTCTTTGTTGTGTGTATGTCTATACCAGATCTCCTTGTGCGGCACTGATCCTTACTCAGATAATCATCTCTTCAAGTACAATTGAACAGCCTTGTATATAATTGGTGTCTCATGAAGGGAAAAACTGGATGGGAACTTAAACAAAACTGATGCTGAGACTTCATTGTGAGCAGGGAAGTTTATGAGCTGCTTTTGACCAGAATTTGACTCCAACAGATGACATGCTGTAGAGCTGGCAGGGAGAGAACAGAAGTCCTTCCATTTCCAGGAAGCTCTGTGGAAGAAAATGAACAGGAAAGCCCAACGAAAGCAGTCCCCATTCAAGAGAAGACTAGAACAGAGAAATGGGAACACTGAAAAGTTCCACCAAAAAAACAGTATTGCCACCTATGAACTTGACAGTCAAAAAGTGCTGCTTTCCAGTTTTCTTTGCAAGAGGCCCTGCCTCTCAGGCAGGTAGAAGCTCTGCTAAGAGCTCATTGCCGTTGTTGCTAAAACTGATTATGAGAGAAAGTGTTGAAATCTTATTCCTCCTGGTTAGTCATGCAGTTTCTTAAAACAAGTAAAGCTGTTACTGTCCCCTTGGAGAGTGAATGGAAGCAGATTATAATGAAACAGATGGGGCAGAATTTAACTTAAAATCAAGATTCTTATTGAGACCACTCTGTCTCAAGCCACTCTTCAGGCAAATTGGTATGCAGAGACATTAAACCATTAATCCCAGTGGTCACCCTTGGGTCAGTTTCTTAGTTACAAGATTTCAGACTGCCAGACACATTGCTTATTTTTTGAGAAAGGCATCTCGTTTTTCTTAAGGTATAGTAAATAACCACTTATTTTAAAATAAGTCAATCCCAGTCTGTGGATTCATATTGTGTAGGAACAGTCCTTCTTTTAATTTAGCAAGACTTATCAAAACCAACATTATTTATAAACGTTTTTTGTCTTCCAACCAATGCCATTTACTAGTTTCTCCATTCTTATGACAGTCTTTTCCTTATCCCCGTTTCCAGCCAGCTTTCTAGGAGAGCTGTATTAAGTCTTTCCTCTCCAAAACCATGAGTGAGCTACCATTTTTACTCCCAATAACTCCTCAGTCATCTTCTTTACTGTGGAATAAATCACAGCCACTCTCTCTGACATTTCCAAATGAACGTCTAACCAAAAGCCGTAGCTCTGTACCCCTGAAAGAAAGCTCTTAACCTCTTGCCCACAGCTCTTCTACCCCTTAATCTTTTTTGCATTGCTACAACTATCATGTCCCTTTGGATTGCCCTTGAGCCCTTCGTTTGGTTTGGGTCTCCATCTAGATCCCTCCGTATGAGTTAGAAGTCTTGCTGATTCTTCTGCCTTCCTTAGTGAATGCTTTTTTCCAGGTCCTTGACATCTCCTCTGTGCAGCACCCCTCCCTCTAATGTACAGCCTTCACATACGCTGCCTGGCCCTGCTCATTTACACACCCTTGGAGAGTGTCAGTGCAAAGAGCTGCCCAAAAGGTCATCTGTTGTTTCCTGTATTCTCGCCTCACTTTCAACCTCACTTCCTTCCTTCAAAACCCTGCTTTGCCAGGAAGCATCCCAGAAGCTGGTAGCAGCTGTCAGGCTGTTCCTGTTGTCCTTGCCATCTATCTCCTATTTTCCTAGCATCTTCCCAGCTGTCTTTACAGTGTCCACCAGTGGGGTCTCAAACAGCACCCCGCACAGTTGTCTCCAGCTCCGTGGCCAGACTTCCCAAATGCACACTGGTCACAGCCACACCGCCCTGTTTCTCAGGTCACATTGACAAGTCTTTCCCCCGCAGAACAGGTACAGAAGTCGTTGCAGCTGATAGATGCTGAAACAACTCTTTCTCTGCCTCTCTGTGTTCCTCACTGGATAAACAGTTTATGAGCAGCAGAGGGGCTCTCTTGTTCCTTCTTCACTGAATTAGTCATTTACTCCACAAGGTCTTTGCTTTTCAGACTATGTATTTTTTAATTCTGATTTAACTGCCTTGGCCCTTAACATTCAAATTCATCTGTCTTTTTTTAAGACTACATTTCCCTCTGCCATGCCGCCCTCTCCTTTTCAGCCCTTCATCATACATGACCTTATTTAGTGACAGGGAACTGGCAAGTCAGAGACATAAGGGCAAGGCTTGGGACCAAATGGGGCAGAGAGCAGGGCTGCACATGCACAGCCACCCCCACACGATGCCCTCTGTCAACTGCTTGCTGTGCAGTTGTCAGTATAGCAGTGGACAGGTAGGTTTTTTACTGCCATATGAATGTGCAGCTGGTAAAGAGTTAACCCAGAGAGGAGGGTTTTGAGAGCACCCCAACCTGCTCTCCCTACATTTAAAACCACTGTGAATCTAAGCAGCCCTTGTTGTGAAGTGAGCAACCAGAGAGCTCCTTAAAAACCTTGGGTGTGTTTCACACTATGTATTTAACATAATTAGTTCCCAGGTCAAGGCTTACCACTCCGGTTTTACCCCCAGTGAACCCTGAACTGACAAGACCTTGCAGATCAGCTTTGCTGAATTTCCAGCATCTCCTGCCCAACCTGCTTACTTCTTACTTTTTCTTGTCGTTCATCATCTCGTTTATTTTTCATTTAGTGTCCTCCTGTCTGGAGGCAGCTGTCCTGTGTGAGAGGAAATTAATCCCCAGCCCACCTGGAGCCAGCCGTAGCACAGTGCACAGTGCACAAGTGAGAGTGGGCAGTATAAAATCCACGTGAGGGATCCCACCTACACAGTTCAAGTGCTGAATAAATCTTAGGAGCAGGACTGGCTGGGTCCAGCTCTTACATTTTGGACATCGGGGAAGAACTGGTCTTTGTTTTGCAGCCATTACTTTTACCTTTAGCATCCTCTCAGGATCATTAACATACCTTAGTCCTCTCCAACTGTTATCCAAAGTGCTGCTTGCATGTGTGTTCTGCTGTATCCTGTGTTTTCCAAAGCATCATTACTTTCTGGGCACAAGCAGCCAGGTGCTAGATTTGCTCAACTTGACATTGGCTCTGCATAGATACAATTCATGTATGTCTTGATATGGGCCTATAGATTGACAAAAACATGCTTTGGATGCTGATTCAACTTCAGTTGTAGGATTAGCTCAAAATTTTTAATTGCCTTTGTAGGTGCCATCTCCTCCTGCACATATATTTTCCCTTAAAAAAATAAATACCGGTTGTTTATAATCACAATTTATAAAGCTATATTTTCAGTCTTAATCTCTTGCCATTTCAGACAGATCTGCAGGAGTAATTCTTCAAGCAGCTAGCAGGGTATTCCCTTCCATGGTGATTTAAATTAGCCAAACAATAGCCCCTTCAGTAATTAAAACACCCAAAAAATCAGAACAAAAAGCTTCCCATTTAAGTCTGTGTTAAACCAATTCATTGGAGTGACACAATTAAAATCTTGGGGCCAAATCCTGCTTGTCCTCTTCATGTAAGTGCTGCTTTTGAGAGCAAAGGCATGAGTGAGAACAGCATTTAGTCCATACATTAATAATGTATATCGTTTGACTGACAGAGAAGGGGCTGGCAGAACAAATGACAGCACCCTGGGGTAAGAGGAAGAAAGCCTCAGTTTGTTGCTGCAAACTGCACAGGAATAAAAGTACGTTTTGTTCCACTATTAAATAAGGAGGTTGGGGATATAATACTGTCTCTTCTGCAGCACTTCCATTTTCTGCTCTTGGCAAAGAGGATAAAACTGTCCACAGCTGTAATTGTTCCATCCAGTGCTCACATGCCTGGGAGAATTAATCACGATCTGCAAAATCTACTCCTCTTAGCTGCCGAGCAGCACACTCGTGTACAGCCAGCATCCACTGACCTGTGCATCCCAGCCACCAAGGACTGTGTCCTCTGTGTCCCAGCACTGCACCCCGCGAAGCTGCTGGCTTCACGCCTGGGGTAGCTCGTGGTGGACCTCCAGAGCCTCCCTTTTTCACCTGGCTTTGTCCTGGTCAGAAAGGCATTGCTGTCTTTCTTTTAATTAAGCTGGTTGGAAATGGATCCATGGAGACAAGAGCCGCAGTCCTACGTGAGCAGCCCCAAACCCTGTGGCTGCAGCGAGGGCAGGATGCACTGGGTGGGTGCCTCCAGCTGGTGGCACAGGGCTCCTGCTGCCCATGAGCAGCCAGAGCCAGCCTTGTGGCTTCATCTGTCTCAGGGGGTTTAATGTTAATTTGAGTTGGATTTACTAATTACCTTTGTTTGCAGGTTGGGTTTTTTTTTTCTTTTTGCAAGAGGAATTCTAGACAGACATTAACACAAGAGAAATAAAGCAAATTCCGGGAACAAATTACCTCAAATTTTGCACAGTGTAATAACACTGCACTTCTACCATCTTCCCAGACATTCAATAGTGATTGTTATAGTTTGAATTAATTCATAATGTTCTTGTCTAGCTTTTTCTCCCCTATTAGTTACTGGGCTGTTTCTCTGCATGATTCTTGTATTCATTTTGTACCTGATATTTTTCATGCCTCCAGAGCAAAGCCAGAAAACTGCTGCATCAGTGCTGAAGGTAGCCAGGGAGGGTGAGTCAGCTTTTCACTTCCACTCATAAAATTAAGACTCAGTAACCAATGAAGACCTGCTAATCAGGGTAAGCACCTTGCCATTTCTTTAGTTTTGAGCACATAATTCCTACTGAGATATAATTGTTACAACAAAACATTAAAAGAAGCATGTTTGGATGCTTCACCACCCCAAGGCAGGATGATGACCTTGCACCTGGGCACCCCTTTAGCAGAGCAGCTGAGCAGACCCCTGTGCAGCTGCATTTCTTCCCCAGCTTGCCCCCACACATGGTCATTGCTGGGACACGTGCCCAAGGCCAGCTCATGGGAATGCCTGCAGCTGTCGAGCCTTGTGGATGGACTGGGCTTTCCACAACCAGGCAAGCCTGGTGTTGAGACCCAAGAGCACAAGGGAGGACAGCAACGTGTTCAAGACAGGGGTGTTGACTGCCCCACGTGACATGGGATGTCCTTGGAACGAGGTGGGCATTGTGAGGGCTGTGAAAAATAATAGCCCTGCTGGTTAGGCATGAATATGTAACATCATAAATTCTTTATGACACATAAAAAGAACTACTAGGAAACAAAAAAATGTGTAATCATCATGTGCACTAGTTTCCAGCCTACCATTTTAAAGCTTTCTTCTTCAGTGGCTGAAAAGCAAAGTGCCTGGATTGAGATCTTCCTTTAGTCAACAGGAGAAGATGCATCCCTGAAAGGCACAGCTTCATACCCAAGGTAGGGCTCAGGATGGGGGAAGATGTCTCCTCAAGGGACTTCACTCCTGTATGGATTTTGACAATTAGTTTAGAAGAGACTTGACTTTTAGGAAGTCAATGTGCATGAGAACAGTTCTGCTCCTGAAGTCTCAATGGCTTTAGAGCATGACCCAAGCTTCTGGGTTTTATGGGTAAGCAGATACACTTTATTTTAAAAATACAGGTAATTTTTAAAAGCATTTCTCTTGCTGAAGTTTTTTTTTAAGACTTTTTAAATCCTACTCAGCTGTCTGGCTGAAGCTTCTCCAAAGCCAGGCAAGCTGCTGTTGAGCAGAAGCAGGGGATATTGCAGCTCTGCAATCCCAGTGGCAGGCTGAAACCCAGGGCAGGAGGCATCAACCAGCCACTGATGACCGCAGCATGCTCAGGCCATCCTCAGGCCAGGGCTGCCTGTTGCTGGACATGTGAAATGGTGTCAGGCCATGCAGCCCTGAGGTGTGGGGAGCCTGAGGCTGGCTGGCAGGAGATGGGGAATGGTAAAGAAAGCAGAGAGGGGACAAACCAGCAAGGAAAACTGGGACGGTAGGTGAGGATAGGGGGTGATTGACCTAGAGGACAGCAAGGAAATGGGGACAGGTTGAATGACTAGAGACTGACGTGAGTGGGGAGTTGAAGGAAGTGGGGTGTTGCTGAGTTGGGGGCAGGTCTTGGCACCCCCTGGGGATGTCCCCTCCCAAGCACAACATGGAGCCCAGGAGTCCTCTGCTATGAGCAAGCCCTAGTGAAACTGGGTGCCAGGACCATGGACTGGGCGCTCGGTGCAGTGGCCCTGACCAGCACCGGAGGGCTTGCTGACTTCGCTGTTTGGTGGTGGAGGGGTTAATTCCACATACAAAACCCTGTGGGAAGGTAGCAACGCCAGACACCCACAGCTGGGAAATGCCACCTACACAAACCTAAATTCAGCCTCTGGAAACCAGTTACTGTGATACTGTCTCTAACGGCAGCCCCGCAGGCATCCGTCCCTGCAATGCAGAGCCGGGCATTCTCCCTCTGCTCCCACGGCAAGAGGAGATGCAATCCCCCCCCCAAGGACACATGTTATCTAGCTCGAGAGAAACAACCCCATTCTTCCTGCTGCATTAGAACCTGACATAAATTCGAAGGCATGAAACTATCAGGGGTTAAAATTCATTCAAGTTGGATTTACTGCTTTACTTTGTTTCCCCCAGGACACCCTCAGTTGCTGGTCCATGAACGGGGGAAGGCACAAGCCCTCCATAGCTGCTGGTGCTCATCCCTGCCCTGCTCACTGGCTCAGCAGCAGAACTCCTGCCAGCTTAGGTGATGGATGGTACCTAAGTTAGTTTTATGCCCATGGGGGATTTCAACCAGGGGAGATCCCCTGAGCTGAAGACCCCATTTGCTAGTACCCATGTTACTATGTAAAAATCAGGAAGGGCATGACCAGCAGATCACCAGTTTCTTCTCCAGCAGGCCTTTAGGTAGCTGGCCACTAGCAGTTGATCCTCAGGAGCTGTGTGTAAAACATTTTTTTTTCCAGCAAAGGGCTGGTGTTAGTTTGTGATGAGCTCCTTGCATTTCGCTCCAAGGCAGGAAAAGCAAACTTGGCCATAGCTCGTGACAAACTGCTGGAGTGTTTGAAAAATCAAACAAGAAGCTCCTAGAGAGTTGTCAGATGCTTGAAAATGAGACTTTAGGTTTTATTTGGATATTTGAAGTTACGACTCGGTTCATAATTTCTGTGTAGCAGGCCCCACTGCCTTGGGGAAGTTCAGATGCTCTGTCTGACAGTTGGAGGCAGCCAATAAGTGATTTTGTGTCCTGGTCCCGGGCAGACCAACGCCAAAATGCTAATGGTGGGACCAAGGGCTGGTGCCTGCTTCCACACTTCAGGACCTAGATGGGTGCTGCCGGGTTTTCTGAGCCCAAGGGTCAGAGGTGTAAATCTGACTGACCATCCCAGGGGCTGTAAATGAGGTGTGGCCTGTGTGACACGGTGCTTTTGGGGTGAGCCAGGGCCAGCACAGCCTGCCCGGGCACAGCTCTGAAATCAGGTATCCCGTGACACCATCACCCACCCAGCACCAACCACTGCTCATGCGTGGCAGAGAGCTTGAACCTGGAGCTGGTGGATGCCTCCAGACTAAGAAGGACATGCTCCTCTCACTGGGCACACAGGGCTGGACAGGAGAGGTGGATAGACCAGCTGGTCCTTCCAAACCAAAAGGAGAGTTTTGGCATCCTCTGGGAAACAGTCCAAAAATTATGGCTTGACACCCCTTTTGTTATAACTCTGCTCTTTTACATAGCCAAAGGCGCAGGGGAGGCAACACTCTCTCCAAGGGCTCCTGTGGGCTGCACTGCTCCCCATCCACCTGAGACCTCCTGTGGGAGCTGGCTGCTTGCTGTGCTTCAGAAGGGGTGGAGGTTGTGCTCCCTGCACAGTGAAGGGGAGCAGAGGGATGCTGTACTCATGGCTGATTCACCAGCTGGCTCAGCTGGGTTAGTTTGTTCCTCGTTTAATATTAGATTTTAGGAAGGCTGGATGTATTAGACTCTCAGAAAATTAATCATCAGGGTCATGCAAGACCTTTGTGCTCTTTACTACTAATCAAAGCTAAATAAATAGAGAGTTTCTTTCTTGAACATTACAACTTTAAGATTTGCCCAAATTCCCTGAATATCACCATGATGTGGTCAGTGTCACTGCACTTGCTGGTGTATTGGCATCCTTTTTTCATCCTTTCTTCTTCCCAGCTCACTCCTCGGCTGAGAAGAGCCTCGTGGCCCCACTCCCTTGAGTGACAAGACAAGAAAACTTGTCTTTATGCCCATAACCTGCTCAAGCTTTTCTCTCTCTCCTCTTTTCCTCACACAGCTCCTGGGCAAGGGATCCTTTCCAAGCCGCCCCACACCTCTCCAGTACTATACTACCTTTCTTCCTTTCCCCAGTGCCTTGGGTGCCCAGGAAATTCCCTTAATTAGGGCATGCCCAAATCCGTCCTTCTTTCTGAAAACCATGAAGACCTCACCAACATAGCTAAAGCAGAGCCAAATCCACAGGGCAAACCAACCACCCAGCCAGTGTGCTGCCAGCCAGAGACTGCAGTAAGGCAGGACTTTCCTTCCTGTCCTCCCCTCCTTTCACATCCTCCTTTTGCCTAGAGCTCATTTCACATGGCCCCAAGATGGGCTGCACAACAGCACAGCTCTGTGAACCAGCACCCGTGGTGCATGCCAGCATCTTGGAAGAACATGCAGCATTCTGGCTGGCATCCCACAGTATTCCTAATATTTTGCCTGGAGCTGGGTGTCCTGCACTGTGTGGTTTGCTAGTGGGGTTCAGAGCATCAGCATCAAATAGGGTTATGATTAAAACATTTCTGTTTCATGGCAAAACCTTTGCTGAATGCTACAATTTGCATCATGATGGACATGGACTGGATGCTGCAAATAGGGCTTAAGCTACCTACATATTTCAGAATCAAGGCAGTGAAGCAGAGGAGGCTGAAAGTATCCCTTTATCCTTTGCCTTCATGGGACAGCTTTCACATGGTAGCATGTTCTGGAGGTTGTGGAGCTCTTGTGCTGGAGCATCAGGTCAGGACCCCAGGATGCCAGTCTCCCTGCCCTGATGGAGGAACCTCACCACAGATGCTCCTCTTCATGCAGAAAGAAAAAAACCCCACTGAAATCCACTTTCTTTCGGTATTCCTGGGTCATGGTGAACCTCGTGTGGTACTGGCAGAGCAACCAGTAATACACAGTGCTGTATGAATAGCTACAAAAAAAACAAGAAAAAGTCTGGTTGGCTAGATTTGTCCGAAGTGACACAGTCAGTGTCGATCCTGCCTTGCAGCAGCCTTGGGTGACAATAAGGTATTCCAAGACACTGCCAGCTCTGTTTTCTGTGGTTTCCATTTGTCAGTTCCTCCTGTAATTGTCTCATCTTGAGTCTGGGGCTCTGCTTATGGCTGGGGCTCATCCTCCTACATGACCAGTTCCTCAGAGAGCAGCTCCTCTGGCTTGATGCGGCCAGGAGGTGCTGGCAGGAGGTCCCATCTTGCTGGCAGCTCCTAAGGACAGTCTTGGGTCTGTTGCTGGCCTTCTGGAACACAAAGCCAAGCTCAGGGGAATGTGCAGTATATCTTTCCTTGGTACACATATTCCTGGGGAAATTCCTGGGCAGCAGCAGTTCAGCACGTACTCCCTTAACCTGGAGAAGGAAATGCAGCTTCGGGCAGAAGGGCAGCACCGGCTCGTCGCAGTCACAGGCTCTGATTAGCAGGCGAGGAGAGTGGCACCAGGATGCTGCATAAGCAGGTGCTGAGGCAGAGCGTCTCTCACCTCTGCAGTGAGGGAATGGGCTGTGATCCAGATATTCCCTCAGCCAGCTGAGCCTCTGGGTTGCTCAGAGCACAGTGGCCCCAGCCCAAAAGTCCCTCAGATCGCTGTGGAGAGGCAGCATGAGCCCTCGTTTGCACCAGGCAGTGACCAGCAGCAAGCTCCAGAAAGGCAGCTCAGCTCTCTTTGCATCCTGCCCTCAGAGAAGCTGAAAACACTTTGCATTGTGTTTGACAGCTCGGGCATCACTTCTGAAGGCTGCCAAGCTGATAACAGCAGCAGAACCCAAATAACCCACGTTTGCTAGAGCTGAGCTCCCACCCCAAGTGCTGCAGAGATGCTCACTGTTCTGACTCACATGGTTTATCACAGGGTCCCTCCTCAATCACTGTATTTCTGCAGAGCAAATACCTGCTCCCTTCACTCTCCCATCTCTTTACCTACCATATCTAATACATACTATTCTAACAAGATTATTTTCATATTGCCAAAGGTCTCTGGTTTAAGAAGGCCTGTATATCTAGCCTTGGTCTACAGTAGCAGTTCTTCCTAGCCTCACTCTCTGGAACTGTTTGTATAGCACAGCCAGGGTTCAGCAATATCAAGGCCTGTACAAACTTGTTTTGCCATTGAGTTCTCCTAACAGTAATTAGTTTAAAGAAACCAAGGGGTTATGAAGTGGTCCCATGAGAGCAGAGGTAGCTTGGCTTAGGCTATTGCCATGACCTCTTGCAACAGCTCCCCGGAATATCTCTGCCAGCAAGGTGCAAGGCTAGGAAACAGGGACTCCTCCAGACTGGCTTTCCTGTCAAGTGTCACCACCCGCATTGCTGGCCATGGTAACATCTCTGATCAGAAGATGCTGCTTCTCCTCAAGACAGCTGAGTGGTATGCAGGCCATGCTGCTGGGACAGCTGTGTCTCTTGGAAACCAATAGAGTTTTATAACCCGTTTTCACTACGTGCCTTTACGTAAGAAGGTGAGGTTGGTCACTCAGGGTCAGGCCAGCTGGGTGTGGGAGCTGCCTGAAGCAGAGCTCATTGGCTGACAGGAGCAGGGCGCGCCCAGGAGGCACTTGTCCCAGCACTCCTTCAATTTCCAGCCATTTTCAGGAGAATAAAACAAGCCACAGTCGGCTGACATAGTCTTTTTTTTTCTTCGTGCAAATTTCCCCTGAGCTGCGCTGTTGTTATTGTACAAAAAAATAGAGCAAGATATGTATTACCTCTCAAAGGAAGGGAACTAGAAAAGCAAGCAGGAGCAGGGCATCCTCATTAACTCCTTTGGCTGAAAGTGGGGCACTCACCTGCAGCAGCCTCTGCCTGGGCGCGACATGTGGGGGCCACTCACACATCACCCGTGGGCAGTGGGTGGGTAAGAGGGCTTGAGGGTCATATTGAGATGTCAAACCACAGCCCTGCTGCAAAAATCAAACGTGAGGGACCCTGAAGGGCCATGGCTTGGCTGACAATCCCACTGGGTGCCACAGAGGGCAAGTCCTGGGTCTTAGGCAGAGATAGGGAGGGATGGGTGTCTAAAATCGTGCTATCACCCTGGTTCTGGAGCACGTGGTGTTTCCATCAAGTGCTCAAATAACCTTTTCTTACAGCTAGCTGAGCAAGAATTAGGGGATTTCAATGTGAAGTGGCCTCTGTTTTGTGGCCTCTGAAGCAGCCCCTCTGTGTGGGTGCCCATGGTGAGGCAGCACTGGGGTCCCCCACTCCCAGGCAGGCTGAGCTGCAGCAGCCATTGACCAGCAATGGTGCTGCTGGGAAAGCACACTCTGGTCTGTGCAGCATGGGCATGTCTGCTGTTCCCTGAGAAACCTCCTGCACCCCATGGCCACCTGCCTGTTCCTTTGTCCCCCCGTAAAGCACACTGGAACAAGGCCAGAGACTCAGCTGACTCGGTCTGAGTTCCCTGTCTCCAATAGTTAGGTGTTACCAGTATCCTAAGGGCCTCTTCTATCTCTGTTTCACATTGAGATTCAAGGGCATGGTACTGTTGGAGAGTTGCAACCAGCATCTAAGCCAGCTCAGCTCAGATTCTGGAAATCAATATGGGTCAAATTTTGTTCAGGTCCATTAGCAATTGCTCTGTTGGATGCCATGATAAAAATAAGGATGTGCACTCAGCTGGTGAATCCCTGCTTTGTATTGTGCTGATCTTCTGGGATCAGAGTTACTGGTGGCTGCATTTTCTCTTTAGCCTAATAATGGCAAAATGTTGAGCCTCTTTTATATATTCAGGCCCCAGCTTTAGACTTGGGTGACACACAGTACTTCCCAGAGAAGCAGCAGCCTTTGAGCAACCCAGCATGATGCATCACTGCAGTCCAAGAGGGGATGTAGAGCAGAGCTGGAGCAGCAAGAGAAGCCTTAACAGGAAAAATAATGAAGCAATAGCATAGTTTCTGGTTATTACACAAGGAAGACTTGGCTGGGGTACTGGAACTATCATATCTACCTCTGTGAGAAAAAGTCACAGATATTTTACTCATAGAGAAACTGCCCATCATGAATAAACCAGGAAAGCACTGCCGGGGCATCACAAGGGAGTGGAAAATTGACTGTAAACCCAGCAGAAGGTAACTGAGCATCATCTCCTCGTGTTCTGGTTTGCTGAGCCATCTCAGGGAAGACGTGGTTCGAAGACCGACAGGAGGGGCTTTAGTTCCCTGCAGACCTGGGGACTGGAGCCCAGGGATGCTCAGCAGTGTCAGGTGGGGTGCAGCTCTCCAGCCATGGGTACTGCAGTATGGGGAGATGCAGGAGCGGGGTAAAGAGCCTGGAGACACCCTGGGAAGAGGCATGAAACCACCATGAAATCCTACTCAAAACCACTGCTCTACTTTTGCGCAGGATTTTGTGGCTCTCCCTGGCTATATGTACACAAGCATTTAATGGGAGTTTTGTTTGCTCTGCCAGGAGAGCATGATACTGGGCTGGGACCCCTCAAAATTTATCCCCTAGCTAAAATACTGGGAATTACTGCTCCTACCTTCCATCCTCCAAGGTGCAAAGGCAGCACTGCTGGCAGCAGGGCCATGGGCTGGCAGGGGGCACAGGCTGGGTGGGGTTCATAGGTATCAGCCCCCGCCAAAAAATACAGCCCAAGAGCTTGCAGGGCTGCGACTGCAGTGCCTGCACATGCTGGGGAAGCCATACATTTGTTTACTGCAAATGTCTCCATAGAAACTCCTTCTCCAGGGCTGAAGATGTGGATCCTGGAGCTGCAGTGGAGCAAGCTTTCTGCCCCCGGCACACCTCGAGCAGCCTTGGCAGTCTTCATGGCAGAGTTGTTTGGCAGGAAATAATTCAGACTAATGTATCCCCCTGTGCTCCTGAAATTGTGTGGAATTTAAAATGCTAAATGAACTAAATCATTCTAAGTGTGCAAGCACTGTAATTGTGAAGAGATGCAAAGTATGCCTGCCTGTTCCAATGCTTTCCAGCTATAATTCTTGAAACCATCTAGCTTCAAAACAGAACAAGCTGATAAGCAGAGAAACTGCACCAACAAAGCACTGCTCTAGGCTCTAAAAAGGCACTGCAAACTTAGGACTTTCAAAGGACAGAAACAGCTGGAATAGTTGAATTCCTACCCCTTCCTCAGACAGTGTCCAATGCTACCCGGAAGGTCCCAGTTGCTGACACGGGCATGAGAGAAGTGCCTTGCCACCTCTTGGCCTGTGATTGACCCAACCAACAAGCAAGAGAACACATAAAGCAAAAGAAAACAGATGAAAATGAACAAGATATCTAGGGAAGCAAAGGTGGTGACTGAACTGAGAAGTAACTTTTCAAGAGGCTGCACTGGGAAAGGGAAGATGAAATGTATGAGAGCAGGAAATTTGGTGAGCAAGGCACAGCCTTGGGTGTCAGAGGGTGTTAGAAGCTGCAATGCCACAATGGCATCATGAGAGAGAAAAATGCAAAAGCCAACGGGAGCGGGAGGAGGCAGCCCACATGCCAGGTATTTATCAAGCTGCAGGAGAAGGCACAGTCCGGTTCTTCTTTGGCTTAACTCCCTTAAAAAGAAAAGAAAACAATTATGGCCCTGTACCATGGCTTCTTCTTCCCAGGAGAAGCCCTGGGGACAGGCAGGGTCCCTGAGGCAAGGAGCAAAGCCAAGGAAGCACATAATCCTCTTCCCTGAGTTACACAGCCAGGTGGCTGCTGCAGCACTGTGCCTCTCCACCCTCACCGTTCGCAGAGCCTTGCATTTGGGAAACTGCCTTCCTGTTTTAGACCCTTGTATTTCACTGTCTGGGGAGAGAAAATGAGGGAGCTTGCAATGCAATAACCCATAATAGAGCTGTGCTCTTACACTGCTCTTACTCTTGCAGGCTGCATTGCATGATAGCTTTAAAGATGCTACCACGTGGCAGCCCCGAAGTGACCTTTTAATTCTGCCTCCCTCTGTTTAATTACTTTTTATATATATATAGATCTGGATTGTATCTGCTCTGAAGTCTCAGTTGCCATCCTCTCCCATTCCAATCCTCCTGTGCCTGACCCCACCCACCGCCCAGTGTTGTCTCCCCCCGAGCTGGGATTTCACTGTGACATGCCTGCTTGTGGACCTCCCTGAGGAGCCAGAGCTGCCCAGCAGGAGAGATCACACAAATGCTCAGCTAAAAATAAAGCAGTAAAAAATAATAATAATGTTAACAACAAGTTTTGGCCTCACGCCAGTGCCCACCATAGATCAGAAGCTTGTCTGTGCCTCAGTCAGGAGCAGGAGCTGACCCTGGACACAGGGCTTTCCCACTGAGCCTGACAGTCGTCTCATGGCAGCTGGCAGTGCCCAAGCCCTGTCCTTCCACCTCCAAGGGACAAATCCTGCCTCCAGGTCCCTGGGTTGGCTGCTGACAAGCTGTGAGCAGGAGGGAAGGGAGGAGGCTGAGAACCAGGGAGAGGCTCTCCTCTCCCTGCAGCCCCCAGAGCAGCTCCACCACCCTTGTTGCCACCCACCCCATCCAACAGTGGCACCTGAGCCCCAAATGCCCCTTGCCCATGGGGACAGCAGACCCCCACCACTGTGTCCTCATGGAGAAGCCAGGTAGAGGGAGCTGAGGACAAAGACAGCTAAAGTGACACACCCTCTGCCAATGTCAGGTCACTCCTTGCCCCCTCTTGGTGCTGGAAGCATCTCTGGCACAGTGGGTGCTGGGCCCTGCCACACCTTGGGCACCAGAGACAAAAGTGGATTTGGCAGGGCCTGTTAGGGCCATGGCAGATGCCACTGTGAGCAGCTCAGTGGGTGTAGTACAGTCAGTGGTGCTCAGGCTTGGCCCCTTGTCCCTGGCAGCTGCCAGTCCGGGGCAAGGGAGATGAATGTGGCTGCTTTTATTTTGGTTCCTCATGGTTCCACTGCTTTTGGCCTTCACCCTGACCAACATGGGCCTACGGGACAGAAATTAAGCCTATCTGGGTGTTGTCTTCCCCTGCTGTAGCTTATGCACCACCAGGCTTTCCCAGGCTGGTCCCTGGTGAGGTCCAAGTGTGGCTCTGCAGCCCCAGGAGGTGCCACACCTGCCCCGTGGTTCTCCCGTGGGTCTTGCAGAGCTGCCGCCGGAGACAAGTTTCCCCTTTCCATGAGCCACATGGATGTTGACAGCATCACACACAGCCTGTATTGCAAATAGATTGTTTGTGGGCCCAGCCTCCCTCTCATCAGGTACTAATGAGGCTTTTGTATACAGCCGCAGTGCCTCGTGTGGCAGATGGTGCTGGGTTACATTTGGATTATTCCTGTTCTGCTGGTTTGTCTCTCCAATGTGCTAACTCATGGATAGCTTGGCTGTGCTTATTGCAGGAGCCGCATCAAGGACCTTTTCAAAACACACCTGCCCAGGTGTTTGCTTGGAACTGCAGCTTTGTCAAAAATGGAGAGCAAGGCCCTCTGGTAGTGCTGAAAATAACTATTCAGCTCAACTGCTGCCTGGCTGTTGAGGTACTTGGAAAATATTGATTTTCACTTCTGCTAAAATAAACAGGTTTTATTGTGCCTTGTGATTTCCTTGTCTGGAAATCAGTGTCACGGGTGGGCCACCAGCACTGTGCCCAGCTCTGGGGCTGGGTCAATCACCACATGTCCATTCCCACTGCTGGCAAACAGGGCATGGGCAGAGCACAGAACTGTAGGTCCTATAGAAACACACCATGATCTCTTGCTTTGAAGTTCAATACACATGCTAGGGAATTCTGACTCTTCTCTCTCTTCTGTCTTTAAAAAGAAAAGAAAACATAATCCCGTAGCAGCCTGCTTGAAGTGTGGCTGAACAATCTTTCCACAACCTTGTTTTGCTGCCCAATAGAAAACACCCAGAGCACACCGGGAAGCTGACCTGTGGCTAGTCCTCAGTTGGCTTTGTCTTCAAATGCCATGACACTAACGCCTGGCACTGGGAAAGCTGGGCAGAAGGCCCTGGGCTGTGGCCAAGCCAAGGGCAGTGGGCAGGACCCCCCCAGGCACCAGGCTGCTGGCTGCTGCATCGTGCTGCAGGCTGCCCTGCGAGGGACAGGCTCCCCGAGCAACTGGCAAACTGCTGACACCTCAGGCCATGCCAACAGGCACCGTGCTGTCCCCTTGCCCTCCCAGGGACACCATCCCTACGTCACACTGGCTGCTTGCTCATTTCACAGCAGATCGAATATGCTGCTTGATGGATTCATCAAATGCTTCTGTCAGAGTCCTTATTTTTTTTTCTGCCTGCTGCTGCTACTGACATGGAGAAGGGCTTAATCAGTCTCACAGACTTCATCTGTCCTATAGCTCCTGCACCTTACAATTAATTAATACTCAAATTGTGGTAACTCTCATAGGCATAAATCTTGTAAATAGCACGTAAACATAGTATTTCCCCACTCTTGCAAACAATTAGGATATTTGAACAATACACAATTTTTCAAGGGCCAGTTAAAACTGTGCTGTAAACTGATGAGGACCTGGGAACTCCTGTGGATGGCCCATACCTAGCCTGCCATGAGGCTATACTTTGCTTTTTAATTTGCTTCCAGGTTGAATACTGATGGTTAATACACAAGAGGTTTGGCTCCTAAAGGGTGCTGTTGAAACAGGCAGTGTGATGTGCAAGACATAGGTGCAGATTCTCAGGAATCTAAGTCCCTGCAAAAATGATTTGAATAGGTCATCCCTCGCCATCCTGTTTCCCTACCTGTGCCCTCCAGTAATGATGTCTTGTACAAATACCAGCCTTGCTCTCCAGAGTCCCGCTGTGTGTCTGCTGAGCTGGCAAAAACAAAGGGCAGGACTTGTGCAGGTTGCTGGGAACCTGGAGCTCCTGTTGCTTGAAATCCACACCACCAGATTCACCACAAAGCATCATTACTCAGAGCTGCTGATGCCTGTGCTAGGTTTGGCGTGGGGACCCAAGCACCCGAGGCCTCAGGATCACTGGTGATCTCCAAAGCCCATCCCCTCTCCTTTCCTCCATTCACCTCTCATCTGAAAGCCCCATTTCAGCTCCTGCCACTGCAGCTCACAGTCATTTCAGGATAAGCATCTATTCGTTATCATTCATTCCAGGTTGCTCACTCTGAGAGGGAGGACAAACAACTTCTGCATCAAGAGATAGCTTGCTGCTGGGGTCACATGCCTTACAAGGCTACTTTTCTTCTGTAAAAGGAACCAGAAATTCATCTGAGGCTGCTTGACCTTGATTGCATAAGTCACCTCCACTCCAGAACCAAACAAATATGCCCATTTAAAAGGAAATGTTTCCTAAAGACAGTCATAAAGCAGCCTGTAGCTGGAATAAAGCAAGGTACCTATGCTCCAGGGCCCTCAGAAGTCCCCCTGGTCACTCTATTTGTGTTATAATCAGTCCACTCAAGTATAAGAAGTTTTGCAGGCTAAGTAGCAAGATAAGAGGCGCTCCTGATTGTGTGTGGAGGTGAACTTCAGACACATGCCAAGCACTATCTCCATGGGAATTCTGCAGACTGCACAGCAACAGCCTCTGCCTCCCGCACGAGAGTGCTTCCCCCAGCGCCTTCTGCGCCAGCACAGCCCCAGAGACCAGGCAGGAGGGCACTGAACGGGCCCGAGGCTGCCCGTGCTGGGCAATACACCATGCCCTGAGAGAGTCCAAATGTGCAGAGCCATAAAGTGCTATTGTGAAAAGAATCTGCTGGCCCCAAACGTGCTAGAACTTAATCAAAGCCAAACCTGATTCAAAGGGCTGCATTAGCCAGCTTGTTCAGATTAAATATATCCCATCACGCTGCAGGCTGCACAGGAAAAAGTCAAGCGGCAATTTTCTTTACTCCTACACAGGCAAAGTCAGAAGGACCTGCAATAAAAGCAGCTGATTTGCTTCAGTCTAAGTAAAACCAGCCTGGTATGGTCCCATAGCTTGAGCATTAGGCAATATTTCAGTGTCCAGAGGTTTCTTTTGTTTATGGGAGAAACCAAGGTGCAGGATTGGGCAGCTATGGTGCAGCTGCTGGCCCTGCTGCATCCCTGGCCACTGAAGGGGCCCACAGCACACAGCTGCTTCCCTTGGCAGCACTGAGCAAGAGGCTCTGTGCCCCAGCTGCCTCGGCTCCTACAGACCACTGCTTCTGCCTGTGTGTTCACCTCCTCTGCCTCACTTCTCCAGTAGCAGTGTCTCGTGCTCCTCCAGTGGCATCCAACACCCTCCCCAATGTATGTGAGGAAATCCCATGACTCCATTTCTCCACATTAGTCTGCATGTTGAGAAAGGCCTTGATTATCATAAAATAGAATAGTTTGGGTTGGAAAGTCATCTAGTCTGAGCCCCTGCAATGAGCAGGGACATCTTGCCATATGATATTTTATCTTATTGCTGCCCATCTTAGCTGAAGTCCTGTACAACTGCTGGCTGCAAGTCTGGCAGGGATGGCTGTAATGCAAACATAGACCTAAGGCTGAAGTTCTTATCCAGGTATAGCCAGGGCTTTGATCCCAGCAGGAATTTTGCCCAAGCATCTATCAGGGGTTTCATTGTTCATTCCCTGTGAAGCTCTACCAGTATTTCACATCAGAATAAACCTAAATTGAAACCACATGTAAAACTCAAGAGTTGAGACTGAAGAGCAAATGGAACTGGGAAGGGAAGTGCAAAAGAGGGCAGACAGTAATAAGTGCAGGCAGCTGTTGTCATGATGCATCCCACATGCCTGTAATGAGATGGTCTTCAGGTCATTGTCTACTCATGCTTTAGTACAATGTTGGAGACGAGATGAGGCTGAGCTTGAGGAGATCTGGAGGAGGTTCATTTTTTACTCCTGATCTACCTGGGAACATCAGCAAAATGTCTTCTTATTCAAATTATGACAAATAACTTCACCCCAGCATGGTTGTGGAAAACTGTATTTCACCCTATGGCAAGGCCAGGCTAGCACAGTGTGCTACACAGCCTCTAGCTACTGAGCCAGACACTCCATGATCCTGGAAAGCCACACTGTGGGAAGCTCACACCCTGTCTGGAGAGACATGTATCAGACTCTGGAATGGAACTTCCATAGTTTCACTATTGCCAAGACTGTTGCTGCAAGTAGATTACTCGTGCTTGTGACTGACCACCATCCAGCAGCTCTGGGACACTGTGAATGGGGACACAGGGCCATTAAAGTGAGGTTGCTAATTACAGCTGGTGGTTAATGACATGGCCACTTGAGTTACTTATTTTAAAGAACCACTGAGTGCAAAAATTACAGATCTGGCTATGAGAGACCCACAAAGCCATAGGCATCTCCCGTGAGAATCAGATGTGTAACTCAGAAAAGGTGATTTTAAAGCAGCACAGTCAATCCAGGAGACTTAGAGCTCTCTATCATTTTAGGAACAGCTTGTGAGATAGACCAGGCCATTCTGGGTGAGCCTGTGTCCTTTTCAAGACCTTCCACTTTCTCTGGAGGCTCATTTAAACTAACAAAAAAAGTATGGGAAAACACCTTCTGGTTGCAAAGATACCTTTAAGAACAGTGTGAACAAACACAGGGGTGCACACATGGAAAATACTGGCTTGCATACCAGTGATCTGCCCAGTTCCCCTCATGCTGGTCAGCACTGCCCCTGGTTAATTATTTTTCCACCCTATTAGCAGGTAAGGAGGACAAGTGTTTTGACCTTGCTGTAAGTGATACTTTGTTTCTCTCTTACAGCTTGATAGAGCTTGGGTCAGTCTGTTTCAAGTGTTGCCATCCAGGTCTGACCGTGGTGCTGGGAACAGGATGCTGGGTGGCACGAGCAGGAGCTGGTGCCCCAAAGCACAGCCCAGTGGCAACCCCAGAGCACCCAGAGCTGGGGCTGCCCTGGGGCATGACGGCAGCAGCGACCTGTGTCATGTAAACAGTCACGCTGCAGACTCTGGTTGGCAGCTGTGAGGAATAAAATCACTTCATTTTGCAGTGAAAGCTCCTTTGCTGGTGCTCTCAGGAGCTGGGTTAGCAATGCTGCACACACACAGGCATCCGCATACATGCACTTACCACCAGCTGTCTCTTTTTTACAGTGTGACCCCACCTGTACTAGGAAGAACTGCATGGAACATGCATACCTGACCTCCAGGCAAGCTAACCTGAGCCTCCAAGGTGTTAACCATAGCTTGTCAACTCTTTTGAGTTAAATTCCCTCCATGATTTCTCTATTGTCCCAATGGGTTTTGTTTTATTAAAAATTAAATGTTTTTCTTGTTAAACTGCAGATCTTGGATACAGTAACTCTATGCTGATTTTCTTCTTTTGCCTGTAACACTTCTGCAACTTAATGCTTCCAGCTTTCATTCTCCCTTTTTGTTCCCCAGTGACTCATCTAGGCAGGTATTTTCTTACCATCCTATGCAGCCTCCTAAGAGACGATGTTCTTTCCAGGTATCAGCTGAAAAATGCAACTGCTCAGAATAGAGCAGAAATTGGAAGGCAATCTGTCAGTCTGGAATGAGTAATTCAGTTCTTTGCAAAGCAGGGCTTGTTTTTGTTAAAAGCAAAAAAGGGTGAAAAGATCTTAAAGGCAAGATACCTTCATAGCAAGTTATATATTCTTGCATTTAATTCACTCCTCAGGTGGAGTCACAAGCAGCTCTTACTCTCCAGTACTCTGCAGTGGCAAAACAATCAGTATCCATAACTTCTGTGTCATTCTGCCTGCCTTAACATCCCAGGAATACTATTTTAAAGAGATAGGTTCTTCCTGGAAATTAATTAATTAATTAATCTCTTACAAAATTTGAAATGCCATTTCCACGTGGTTAAGACTACATATAAAGGCATCTCCTCAAGGAACCATGCCGATGAGGAGCACAACATTCTGCTTTTACACCTCGTACTAAAAGAGGATCTCAAATGCTGTCTTCTGGTGTCCAGGTCTCAGCATGAGCGCTGCCTGTCTGTGCCACCCACAGCACCAGCCACAGGAGGCCTCATGAAGACTTCATCCTGGTTTTGAAGGATTTCTTCTGTAGGATGACATAATCCAAACTAATCGAATCCCAATTATTTCATAGTGCATGCTAACAGAACAGGAAGACCAGGCCAGCCTTGAGCCCAGATTTGCTTGTCTCTGCTCAAGTAGAAATAAAAATTACTACTACGCCAAGAGGTTTTCTTGCATGGGCAAATTCTCATGGTGAACAACCACCAGTGCTGAGGTCCCAGCCAAAGACTTGAGCTCCCACATTTGATTTATGGCACATAAATCAAGATGGCTTATGTGATGAAAGCACTTGTATTATTTGCCTGTCTATGCAGAGCTGTCTTGCTTTTTTAGTTCCTTTTTATGGACAAAGATTGTAAAGGCTCCCCAAGTGGAGAAAACTATATCTCTTATTTCCTGATGGCATTCAGAATGAAGATTTTCTCATAGTTTTTAAATTACAGTGTCCAAACCCTAAATTAAGACTATCCCACTGTGGTAAAGGAAGGCTCTGCAAAGGAGGTAATCCTACCTCACCCAACCGTCTTGGTGGAGTTTAACATGTTTTCTCTGGAGACGCCTGACAGCTGGATCCAGTCCATCCAGCTGTGGTCTGTCTTAAATACCTGGCAAGTTTCCTGCCTCATTCACCATCCTAATGAACATCACACTTTCTGGGAAAAATTACTTCAGCTCTCTGAAGATGCAGGGGAGCTGTGAAAAACTTGAATAAGACTCTTACATTCTTCAGAGCTCTGAAGAGAGGGAAAATTTCCAGCTCCCTGACTAGCAGCTCCCTTGCTGAGATGATATTTGGCACTTTCTCCTCCTCTTTCTGAGCAGAGACAGCCACGGAGGAACCAGCCTGCTTCTGCTTGTGCCCTGGAGATGTGTTCACACGCTCACACACACACAGATATGCACACTTGCACACTCTGCCACGGCTCCCCTTCCCCCAGCTCCTCCTGGCGCCTTCCCTGTATGTGGCAAGTGAATAAAATGAAATGAAATGAACAACTGTGGCTGCTGCAGCCAAAATAAGGCAAAAGCATGGAGAGGGAAGGAGCAACAAGAACAGAGGCAAAAAAAGCACAGCAAATCTATGAAATCAGGCCAGGTAAGGGGAAGGAGTGGGGCTAACCTGGTCAGATTAATTCCTTTGGCTCCCAGCAAAACAGCATGCCCTTGCTGGGGGCTCAGCAATCAGGCCAGAGGAAGATAAAACCCTTGCTCTGGAATGGCATAGTTCTGAGAGGGATGTTGGGTTTGCCATGCCCACAACTACCACAAATCCCATTTTTGGCCATGTTACCCCAAAGCCACCCCACCAGTGATGCTTCCTGTGCAGCTCCTCGTTGTCCAGCCCTGTGGTCACCTCCATGCCACAGCTGTGCTCTGCACACTGTGGTTTCTCATGGCTAGCACCCATCAACCTGTCCTGTAATTGCCTGTTCCCACCCAGATGGGGAAACAACTGGCTTGCCTGGGACCATGCGAGCCTCAGGCTTTCTGCATGAGCACGCTGCACCTGGCGGTGGGTTGTGGCAGCTATTTTGGGTCAGAAGCAAGCCACCTCCATTTCTTTCAGAAGCAGGTCTAATCAAAAAAGCATGAAAGACAAAGTTGGAAGGGACCTTAAGAGGTCTTTTGTCCAGTCATCTGTTCAAGCAGAACTGCCACTAAGTCTAGGTCTTTACAGTCCCTTCCAATCCAAACCATTCTATCATTGAGAAGCTCCTTGTTGAGGTGAGCAGTTCTTCTCCTGAAACTCTTGGTCTGACTGCCCAACAGGAAGTTATGTTTCTCAGCTTTTGATGTTTTCTTTAAAAGTTAGCCAGATTCTTGGCACCTTTTTCCCACTGGTTTCCAAGTTAACTCTTCCTAGCAATTCCCTAAACAAGCCCAAATCTGCTCTCCTGAAGTAGAGACTCCTAAATCTGCAGCTTGCCTACTCAGTCTTCCTTCAGAGCCTGCACCCAGTCAACTCAGGATGAGGAGGTGGCCTCATGGTCTCAGCTGTCAGCTCACACACCATGAGTGATTTTCTTTCCTATTTTCATTACTCACTGAGTTTATATGCAGACCTGCAGTGATGTTTGGCACTTCAATGCTAGAAGAGGTGTCTTTCTGAGCACTTCGCAATGCACACTCACAAGGGGCTGTGTCATGCTTTACCTTATCCATGTACCAAAAAGAGACTGAGCAACCAGAAGTATAACACTAGCAACTCTGACAGAATGTTAAAGGTTGGGCAAAAGAAACAAACCATCATTGCAAACGGTTTGGAAAAAAGTGCTTCAACACTCCTCACCAGGGTACCTGGTGGGATCAAGGCCTGGGGACAAGAGCGGCTCTGCTCTCCTCATAGCTTGAAAGGGACTTCTCTGCCCCAGGAGGAAGAAGCATTTACATTACAGTAATCCCACGTTACAGTATTGCCAGTTTTGTACCTTTCCTTTTGCTACCTGGTTGTCAGATCCAGTCCCCAAAGACCTTACTCCTCTGGTTTCTGCTGTGAGAGGGCTCCTGCTGCCAGAAGCTGCCAAGGGTTAGTCTGACTCCGAATCCAGGCCCTGCATGGTCTCCTCTGGCTTCTCTTTGAATCAGCAAACTTGTCCTTTCTCAGCCTTCTCCTTGCAAACCAGGACACACAGTGACTGTGTGTACAACTGCAGTACCCTCCCATACGGCTGCATCATCTTTGTTGCCTCCCCTGCCAGGGATCACTCTTGATGTAACTGCTTCCACCTGCTTTTATGCCAGGTAACTCTGGGCCATAATTAACCTATTTTCTATTATGTAACTAGCTACACCCATGAACAAGAAATAAGATGGGTTTTATCCAGACCTCCTGCCTAAGAGCTTGGCCTCAAACTGCTCTCCCAGGTCTCCAGGGAGAGAGCTTTTGGTAGTGCTACATTCTAGGAAGCAGTTCCCATCTCTGGCACTCAAGGAGCTGCTGTTGGAGACCCAGCCTTCAGTTAGAAGCCCAACTCTGCAAGCCTGTGCAATCAATTGACCTAAATGTCTCCTGGCATTTGGTAAGGCAGGTGACTAAACCCGAGGGGCCGCAGACGACAGCCGTTCACCCTGGAGACTAATAGCTGGGGACAGCGTGTGTGGGAGTCCTTGAGACTTCCCCACAGACACCCACTGCAGCATACATGGAAAGGGAGGGCAGGTGATGAGAGGTGTCAGAAAGACAGGCAGCCTTCTGCCTCCTGGGGAAAAGGTATCTCCTGGGAGGCTGGCATTGCCCAGGGCAAGGGGAGGCAGCTCCTTCTGAGAAACCTTCCAAACGGTGGCAGGCAGGCCGGCCCCACGAGCCTGCCTTGAGGCAGGGAGGTACGTGCCTGAGCACCAGGCACAGCTGTGTCCATTTTTCTTTTCCTGCTTATTAGACCAGTGGGTGTTTGATTTCACTATGCAAAATAGGAGTTTGGGAGCACTAACTCTCCCTCCAATGATAGGAGCTGATAGCCCAGTTGGCAAAGGGTTCTTGTAGCAAATGGGGATTCAAATTCCCCCCAAGAGGGGCTTGTACTCCATTGGAAAAGGATTGGAGAGGCATCCCTTCCATTCTGAATGTCCTGGTACTTCCCCTTGTCTAGGTTTAGAATAAAGGTTTAGGGACATAACTTCAAGGGGAAGAGGGAGATAAGGGCAGCAAATCCTGAGTGCAGGATTCATATCTGCCTCAAATCTTGATAATGGGCAGGCAGAATCCAGTCCCAAGAGCTGTCTCACATGTTTCCCACAGGCCATCATTGGGGGGTCCCAGCTTGGCATTGTTCTGTGGATCCTGCTTGATGATCCTTCTGTGGATCCTCCTTCTTCCCTGCCTCCAGGTGGTCTGTACTTCATATGGTAGAGAGTCCTATAAGGGCACAGTGCCCAGCCTTGGAGCTTCATGGCCTGGCACCAAAAGCTTCTCAGTTTCCCAGCCAGAGGCATGAATGGAGTAAAGCTGTTGCTGGTAGCTTCACCCAGGTGAGCACAGCAAGGCAAAGTAAATGCTGTTCCACTCAGCCCACTGGGGTTTGTTCCCTGTGCTCCACACAGCCCCACACAACACGTGCCTGCTCAGAGGGTTGCTGCTCCATGCTGGGCCCTGCAGAGGCAATTGTCTGCTGCAGAAGCTGCCAGCATGCAAGAATGCAAGTAGGGAAAACAGAGAATTGTACAGAAGTGCTGTGAGATCAGGATGTGGGATTTCAGTTTTTCCACCCATCTCCAGACTGGGAGCAGGGTGCTCATGGCATTAAGTGCCTCATCCACATTTCCTCTGGGCTTTTTGACAGTGAAATATGAGCATCATATTTATCACCAATACTTCCTGTGCTGGAGATATGTGAGCATGTTCAGTGCATAGCTCTGGGGACTCCGTGGTTTCCATGCAGGACACCCTTCTGCAGCTGAGCCTGCACTAACACCTTGAGGCCTTGAGCTGGGGTTCTGCATTGCTGCCAGGCCTGCAGGGAACCTGCTTTCTTCTCCTTCTGAGGCAGCCTCTTCAAGCCCACCGACCACCTGGGGAATGAAATGTCACCATTTTTTCTCATGCTAATCCTGATGTTTGTACTGAATTTCAGCTGGATGATCACCAGTCCTTCTGGAGTCAAGCTGAGCTGTAGTACTGCTGGGATGCAAGGGACTTAGCTCCCAGTTAGGTTTTTGGAGATGGAGTTTTCATTCCCATTTTTACTGCACAATATTAAGCAAATGATCTGTAGTCAGGTTTTTCAAACACCCAGCATTCACCAGCAAAGATCAGTCTTCAAAGCATGCAAGTCTTGCTAATGCATCATGGAGGGGCAGATTTTAGTAGGATATTTTAGACATATAATTTTTTAATTTTTAAATTTTTTTTGTCAAGCAGGGTACTGCTATCTTAGAGCAGTCTGGCTCTCTCCATTCTGTTTTCTCTCTGGCTAATCCTATACATAAAGAGGCACACATCACACTCAGAATATGAAATAATACCAAAATAATATCAAAAATACAAGTTCAGACTTAGTTGGTTTGAATGGTACTCTCGGGCTTTCGTGAATGCAATTGTTATTTGTAAGTGTTCTCAAACACTTGAGAAAAAAACAAAAAACCAACATTTTTATGCTGTGGGTTGTCTGCAAATGTTCATTTTGACAAGTTGCTGTCTGTTACTGGTATTGGACTAGTCACACAGTGTATCTTATGTTCCCTAACTGGATGACAAGCTTGGAAAACAGAAGAAGAGCAAGTGACAGATACTAGCATGATTTCTAGTTATTTTTTATACTACCTGATTTCATGGGCACTGGAAGCTCTACAAATTTGATGAACAAGATATTAGGAATGAGGAACTTATTGGGAAATATGCCAGCCATGGCAACTTTGTCAGAAAATGAAAGGTTTAATGATGAATCAGGTAGCTTCCCTTCATACAATACCATTCAGTTACTGAGATGTACAAGGGAAGGCTTATAGGAAATAATCAATAGGATACAGTAAGGTTTGATATGTGAAAGACTCGTCTAAGTACTCCTGGCACATCAGAAAAAGTGTTGCACAGGTGTTTCATACGTACTTAAACACGGGGAGAAAAAAGGGCAATGTCCTTAGGGCTCAAAACAACAACCTAGCAGCCTAGACACTAATAATCTTTTTGCCCTCTTAAGATGTTCTTCATGCCACTCTCTTTCCACTCTAATAAGTTCAACATAGTTTCAAGCTAGAACAACAGTCTTACAGAGGCACCTTGTTCTCAGGAACTTCTACCTAATGTGTACACAGCAAACACCTGGTTTCCCAATCAATTCTTGCTCAGAACTGCAATCATTAACCATCTGATTCTTGGGTTACAGCTCAGTGCAGTTTACTGGTCTGACAAACATATGCCATCCATCAATCAAACAAGCTATTTAAATTAACTGTAAGATTTAAACTGATTAAATAGGATTTAAACTGATTTTTTAAAATATATTTCAGAATAAAACTCATGCTTAAAATATTAATGTTTAGCTAAAGGGATTGTAATTTGTTCCAAAGAGAAACTGCAATATGAGATCTGTGGCTTTGGTAGCATTCCTTAAGAACAAGAAATTTGGCTTGCTAGGATATTCTCCCAGAGCTTCTGTTGCAGTTATTCCCCAGACTCAGTTCTTCTCTGCTCAAGGCTTCATATTCTAACCTGTCCAAATCATGGAAAGGGATTTTGAAGCTGAAACATGACCTTCAAGTCAACACATGAGTGTGTCCAAACTGAGAGGTGGGTAGTAAAGGAAAATGTTCATTTCAGACCCCTTTTCCTTAAAGCTCCTTAAAAAGAAAACAGGCCTCCTTCAGAGGCTTTGGACTATGGCATCAGCACAGAGTGATGGGAACCTCTGGTTGGTATCAGCTGGTCCAAAAGGTGTAATGTACCACAACCTATATGGTAGTAACAGATTTGGCCTGAATTAGGGTATCAGAATAAGAACACTCTTACCACAGTTGAAAGACCATGTCCATATTATCCACACTGAATAAGAAGCATTCTTCCTATCATCCATGCAACAAAACTTCCTGGAACTCAGACGTTATGACTTTTGGTGATTTATGGAAGATGAAGGTCAGGTAAGAACATCCACAGATGTCAAAAAAGATATTCAAATTAGTAAATTTGTGACCATAGTGGTGAAAACCTCTGAAGAACCTAAAATAATCTAGCTGAAGGGCAATTCAAGGCACAGGAAATGCAATGCAGATAAATGAAAGTACCTGCTAAAAGGAAAAAAAAATCTACACATTGCAGAGTCCTAAATGAACCCCCTGACTCTGCAGAGACATGTGGATGTAATGCTAGGTTTAGGCAGGGGCCATATAAGTAGCACATAAGTGAACTGGGAAAGTCTGGGTACAAACAGAACATGATTCTCATACCACATGGCCCCTGGCAGCCCACTGAACACGATGGGAACCAGGATGAGGAAACACCACGGGCCCAGCAACAAGGCCTCTCTCTCTCTGCTTGGCAGACATCAGCAATTTAGAAAGGACTTAGGAGGCCCCGGTAAAGAGCAGGTCTCCTATAAATGCTTTCAGCTTGACTAACACTTCTATAGGCAGCTCTCAAAGATGAACAGCACAGGCTTAGAGAAGTGAGGGGATTCAAATTTGTATATAAATTGTGAACAGAAGTCAAATGAAAAAAGAGGTTCCCCAAGGAACTATTTCAGCCTCTGTACTATCATTTAATTCAAAGCTCATTAATCACTACACCAACCGTACAGGTTTAAAGGCAGAATTACCCATTTCTGATGGGGGATAGTAACTGAGGGACTGCAAGTGTTCATGGCCCTCTCTGCAAAAGAAAGACAGAAAGGCCTGGAAAGAACAAGATTTACCTAAGCTGAGGTGGCGCTGGAACTCATTCCAGAAATGGCTTCCCACAACTAGTGCTACCTTATCACCAGGTATTTAACAGGAAGGACAGAGATGTTATTCCTCGCTTGCCACCACCACAGACAAGGTGAAGTCACCCATCAGCTGAGGCAGAATGCACCTAACAGCAGCCAGGGAGAAGCTGGGCGGCTGCTGTGTGTCGGCTGCCTCCCAACTCCTCTGCAATCAAAGGAGAGGGAGCAGGCACTGTCATGGGTGAATCACCACTCCTGAGAGAGGTGTCTCAAGTAGGTGGGGTGACTCATCCTTGGGGTGGTCCTCTCCACAGATGTTCACAGGATCCTAGATCACAGCATAAATTGCATGCCTGCCTGTCTTGCATGACAAGACATTTCTTTCTCTGTTATCTTGCACATACTTAGGACTTCTGGAGGAATGCACAACCTTGTCTGGGACTTGATGCACTTAGTTAAGGCCTTATCTATGCAGGAGGCTAGAACTATAAAATCGTTTTCACAACTTTAGACAATTTGTGCTTCAATTATGTTACATCTCAGGCCATTCCTTTCATGTGATGGCAGTATCAGCAAGGTCAGGGTGAGAGTAAGACCCAAACTCTGCTAGATGACCAGTGTAGGCAGCAGGACACTGGTCATCATGTTCTAACAGCAGTGCAGAACATTTTATCACTAAGGTGGTAAAACAAGGGACATTGAACACAGAACATTTTGACATCCTATTCTGTGTTTTCCATCTTCCCATGAATCCACAGCATCATTAGCAGACATGCTGAGGAGTGGATTGTCAGAAAGTCTGTAGTCTTATAAATATAAGAGCTTGTTATGTAAAGACTAAAACTGAATAAATTAGAAAAGCTTAATAAGTAGCCATCTCGCAATATTAGAACCAAGGAAAGATGGTCAGGTCAGATGCAGAGAGAAAACCAGTAATTACCTGGAAACTGCACCAACTCAATAGGCCTGGGCACCTGTGGCCAGATGTCTCCTCTCTGCTTGGAGGCTGGCAGAACTGGCTGCACGGGACCCAGAAAACAAAAAGCAGGACTCAGAAACAGTACTAGGATTTCCTTTTGGGGAAATCCAGAGGTCTGCCAGCGGGGCACGTGGGATGCCACCTCTGCTCTCTGATCTTTTTGTGTTAACACATCTCTGAATAAAAAGCATAAAGTCCTCCTGAAGGCAAAAAAAAAAAAAAAGATTGACTTCCACATTTATGGACTCAGGCCACAAGGAAAGGATCCAGAAGCTTTGCTTTGCATCCAGATGTGCTTTTTGTTGATCTCTTCCCTAAGGGGACAAACATTTTTCTGTCTGTCAGACTGCGGTTATGTTAAATGCTTTAAACCCATGTCTCATAATGAGCACCACTGAGAGCACTGGCTCTGTACAGCAGATGGCTGCAGAACATGAGCACCCTGAGAAATCCAGGGGATGGTCTTGAGCTGTGTTTTTGTTATCTGCCTTCAGCTGGCACTGGAAAACTCAATACATCACTTTGACACTGAGGGTGCTAAGCCTCCACCAGCGTAAGAGCCCAGCAGAGGTCCTGCCTTCCTGAGGTGTGCAGTTTGGAAGTGTGATTTCACTGCCTGTACACGCAGTAGCAGTTCTCACCCGTGAGGAACGATAACTTTTGTGCCTCTTATGACTATCTGTTTTTTTCTTGGCACACTTCAAAATGACACCTTTCTGGGCATCTTGGAAATGAAGGGAATAAAGAAGTGGATAAAATTGCCTGTCCTTGAGTAGAGGGACACAAAATAAGCACTGTCTTTCGAAACTGGTTAATAATATTCATGGAGGGCTTGATTCCACCAAAGTTAGTCATGCTGAGTAGTTTCTTTTTCCACAAGTAGCCTATTCATCTCAATTAGATTAGTCACAGCACAAGGAGAACAGAATTGGACTCTGAATAATTTCAATTAATTTTCTGCTGTAAAAAAGCACTATTAATTAATATTTCCCGTTTCCTCGGCATTTGGCAAATATGTGTTAACTATGCATAAACATTACTCATTTTCTACATTTTCTTCACATAAAACATTTTTGATAGTTTGTCAAGTTCCACTTAGCTTTTTAATACAGTTTTTTGTCTAAGCATAATTCACTGCATGATCTAAACAGAAGTGCCAGCCCAGAGCAAGCATCGCTTTATTCTGTTAAAATTTAGAGTATTTACAATGAGGGCCAAAATTTTATGTACAGAATTGGGAGAATAATTTGACTGATGTAATGAAATTACTAATACTTAATGTTATCTTTCCTGTGTCTTTAATGTTATCTTATGTATGTAGGGAAGTGCTGAGTTCTGCATTTAATCCTCATGGTCGAACATGATGCAATTTCAAATCAAAACTCTCTTCCACTCTTACATGCTGCTCTGGGTCTTCTTCTGTGTAGGATAAGATGTCCTCTTCTGAAAACCACAGTGTGGTAAATAATTTGCAGAGTATCAGTGTGCAGGTATCTCCAAATATAGGAGAGGGGGATCTTGTGGAGTATCTAAAGCATACATAATGGCCTCAGGATCAGAGGTGGTGACTTTGCTCCAAAAACATAACTGAAGGAAGGAGTTGTGCTTCCAGAAGGAGATGCTACAGCTGGATGAAATTCCTACATCAGAGAGCAGTGCTTCCCCTGCACCCAGGCAGAAAGGGAGGGGGTATTGGCCTCCAAAAGCAGGGGTGAGATGTTGTTCCTGAGTTTAGCCCTGCTGGTCCCACATGCTAAAGGGCTCAGTTTCTGTATCTCTGCTCCTGGTCATAAGCAAGGGTATAAACAGCTTAATGAAAGGTTCAGCCTGAGTTTCCAGAGGGAAATGGAGGGACATTCATCTGCCATCAGCAGCACCAGTGGGATACTGAGGAGGTTAGGGCAGTCAGGTGAACTTTGGTATTGGGGTTCTGACAGAGACGTTCCTAGAGCACTTCTGCAGACAGAGGTGTTCCATGACTCGGTACCGTGGGGAAGGGGGGCACTGGTTGTTTGCCTGATCTGCTGCCAGATAAATGCCAGTACTTAGTGGCACTCAGACAGTTTTCCATCAGAAGTATCTTTAGCTGATGAAAATTTCTGGCCAGTTCTGCCCAGGGGAGTCTTCTGCGACAGCCTCTGGAAACATCTGAACAAGTTCCACCTGCTGCCTGCATATCCACAGGGACTTTAGGTGGCATTTGATGAGGTCCAAGTCTGTGCTCATGTCTAAGAGCTTGTCTTTGAAGTGCTACAAGTGAGCTATAAAGGTTAGAGGAAAATCTGAAAAAGGGAGAAACTGGTTTCACTCGATGCTTAGACATCTCTCTTTTTAACTTCTCATGTGAAACTGATACCTGCCAGAAGTTTCACGCTGTTGTCTTACATAACTATATCAATTCTCTCCCCTGCATCACTGCTCCTGACAGACACACAACCATCCCGTCCCAAACAAGCAGCTGATCTCCATGAGGCTAACCAGAAACTTAAGGAACCAGATCGAGAACCACAAAGCAGACGGATATCTCACTTCTGTTAATTTCTACGGATATTAGGCTGTGATATAGATCAGGACCTTAGTTATTCTGAACACAGAGCATAAACAAAAGAAAAACTCATGTTATGAATACGAAAGAGGTACATTTGTTTCACAGTGCTGCACTGGGTTATACAGATGACATTACAGAGGAGTAGCTTCGGGGAAAACAATGTTTGTCAGCATCCTTGAATACTGAAAATTTAAAACCCATTGAGCAGAGAAACTAGAGAGATGATCAGACCTCTTCAACCAGTCATCCAGAATGCAGTATCAATTTGCTGCTCTACCAAACCCTGAAATGCCGTTCTTAATAGATGGGGAGTGATTTGCTAAGATCCGTGTTATTTGCCTCTGGGATTTATAGAGATAACAGCAAGATCAGATAGAATTAGCACCTTATCCTATAATATCTCATTTCTCTGAGAACATCTGAAAACACTTTACAAGTAGCAGTGATCCTTCACTGATGTGTGGTACACTGAAGTCACTGTCACCTCAGAAAAATGGACAAAGGACCCTGCTTGCTCTCCTCCTTAGCAAATATAATCATAGGCAAGAAACAAAAACAACTTTCCATCACTGCTTTGCTTCATGGACATTTCTTTTAGAGTATTCGTTGGAAAATAATTAAAAATAAATGGTGCACTATTTTTCATTACATAGAAAAGGTTTTCCCATAGGACCAGTAATAGCATACTACAGCAGTGATACTGGTCTCCATTATCTCAGAAGCTGCATTTTCTAGTTGCTGACACTGAACAGCTGGTCTGATTTGTTTCACATAACAAAGGCAGTATAAATTAAGTTCCCATGTGAATCAAGAATGAATCCCCCACACAAAAAGATATGCAATACCTTTTATTTAGCTTTGTGCACTAGAACTTTTCACAATACTGAAGCCTACCATCCCGCAGTGAGGGAAAGATACATATTGGGCCATTTCTTTGAACACCAAAGACATTCCTTTAGGCTTTAAGAGTAGGTGAATCCATATAAAATATGGATTTTTATCTTTACAACTTTAAAGAAATTTCTGCAGTATAGCTGTGTTTTTCTTCAACAGTGTAGGTTTTTTTCCTGTTTGTCATTCACACAAACACAGTTACATATGGGAGTTAATGAATATCCAGTTTGCTGATGGTACCCCAGGGATCTGTGTTTTATTGTAAGGATGCTCCTTCAAGAGATATCTCACTTACCTGTCAACTTGGAGGTGTAAGACTGAGGATTTCTATATTCTCATTTCACTCATACAAGTACTGCCTTTTTATTGTTTCTGGCAGCGGTCCACTGGAGCTTCTGAATGACCTAGTTCCCTCTTGAGGCATGACTCCTAAAACCACTTAATTCAAAGGCAGTTATCCTTAATTCGTTAAAAACACTTTGGAGAAAAAAAAAAAAAAGAATTCCAAATTCAGTGTTGTGTTTATCTGGCCAGCACTTTTGTGCTGGCTCAGAAGTACCTTCAAGTTCATTTTGGCACATCCAATCAAGTAAGGGATTAATGCCTCTCATTTGGGAAAAATAACAAATAGGCAGCTTCAACGAGTCATTGCACCACCTTGCTCCTTGACCATTCTTGCTTTGGAATATTGGCTTTTGTCTGCCCTTCCAACTGCCAGCAAGGAGAGGCAACTGGAACCTCACAAAAAGAACAAATCGAGCCTAGCTGGGCCACCTTCTGCCTTCACTTTTGTGAGCAAAAACCTCTCTGAACACATCAGAGGGACAGGCCCTTTCTCTCATATTTGAGCACATATCTACCTCGTTTCCTGGAACAGTGCCATCACGTTTCCCTTCTTGGAAGCATTTTCCCAGTGTGCAAACGCCCTTACCAGTGCGCAGCCCCCAGTGAGGGATGTGCTGATGGCTGAACTGTTTGAGGAACAGCACGACTGCAGTCCTGCCCACAGCCATAACCTGCTGCACGGGGGCCCCCAGCTCCTTGTGCGATCATAGGAAGCTTTTGTGGAGTGAAAATGCTCTCTAAATCCTGCTTATCTAGCAAGAAGATTTGCAGAGAAGGAGCCCTCTGCCCCCTCATCTTGCACAGACGGTCTGACTCACTGGACTCAGGATTCCCATCTGGATGTCTCTTTGAAAGATGGGTGCAAGCCAAGGAGTTCGTCTATTCTTAGCCTTATCTGTTATAAAGATAGTTTTCCCCATAAAAATCTACTGTCGTTCAGCCATCTCAGAGAACACCTGTCTCTAAGCAAAAACAGCAGCAGTGTGAATCCTGTTCCCTGCTCATTTTAATGCGGTGTTAATATCAGAGCCCGATGGAGATTATATAAGTGCTGACATAGCTGAGGAAAACCGCGAAAGAAACAAAAATAAATGGAAGTCAAATAATTTGAACCCTGTCACCATGCAGTGCCAGCTACAGGAATGTGAATGGCACTTGGAGGCAGAAAAATCTTCTTACACCTCCTGTGCTCCAGAAATGACACCACTTGCTTGCCAGCTTCTCCGACCAGCATCTTCCCACTTTCTCCTGTGCTGCCTGAGGACATGGCATGTCCTAGCTGACGTGATCCATAAAACTGTGCCTCTCTCTGGTTCTCTGCAGCACTGCTCCCGCCCCTTGTGCTCCGGATTGCTGTGGGAGCTCGGCCCTTGGCAGCCAGGCAGCAGCAGAGAGGGATGCCAGAGGGGGCAGTGTATATTAAAAAACAACACGCAGCCTCTTAAACCGCCTGGAACAAAATTGTGCAATAATTGGCTTGTGCAACCATGTGATCTTATCACTGTGAGCCAGGGTTTTCAGAGGAAACTGAAAGGAGTGAAACACCCACTAGATCCTGCTTCAGATCATCTGAAAAGCTCGGCTGTTTCCTTCGTCCTCCTCTCGCTGTGTTTTACATTTGCTCGTGGTGGTATTTCTCCCTGAGCTCCTGGGAGGCCAGGCTCGTTGCCAGATCTGTTTGTACACACTCCCAGGGTGGGTTTGGGTTGTTGGCCAGTTTCCCTGTGTCCTGGCTTTCCCTGTAGCTTGGAGCTGAGGCAGCCCCGGTCATCTTCCAGCAGAAGGCTGGTATGGCCAGGCAGGGCCAACCAAGCACAGGGTGGGATTGGCCCTGTCCCTAAATGGCTCTGCAGGCTGCTGCCCAAACAGGGCCAGGGGCGTGGGGGGCACCTGCAAGAGTCATGTCTTGAGACAGACTAGATATGGAGACTTAAAATGCCTGAAGAGAATGAGGAAAGAGAAATCTTCCTCACTACAGGGTTAAGACAGAAAAATAAGAGTCTGTAAAAATAGGAAGAAATAGCAGAGCATACTGCTGTGCTATGTGGTTCCTGTGCTGGATTTATGAAGAACATTCAGGACCATTGTGTTTCTAGTCTCTTGGCTGCCCATGATAAATACCTGAGTCTCTCCCTTTCCCACACATGTATCTTGCAGCTTGCCCCACCTTCAGAAAGGATCTCTGGTTGCAGCAGTGTGTGTCTGCCAGGGTCTCTGGTTGCAGCAGTGTGTGTCTGCCAGGGTTACATGGTGCAGCTGACTGCGCTTCCTGCCCACACGTGTTTCCTGGGGAAGCTATGATCAGTCAGGGATGCGGGGAGACATGAGTGGCATGGGGAGCAGGAGGATTGGGTGCTGGAATGGCAACTCCAAAACAACTCCTCTGATAGTCAGTGGAGAGAAATCAACATATCCAGAACATGATTTCTCTTGTCCTTGTGCGCATGTAAAAAGAAGATCTTTTTACTTAAAACACCTTTTGAGTGCCTGTTTCTCTCTTAACTACAAAGGGAGCCCAGTTGCTTAACTGGGAGAAGAGATGTGAAAAACCCTGAAATCAGGTGGTATCAATCCCACCACAGCTTTAGAAACCAGGGTAATTTCACACAAGCAATTGATATATGTCACTTATATGTGGACACCATTATGTGTGGAGACACTTGCATGTGTAACATTATACCAGTGTGCATGAGGAACTGTCATCCTCAAGATGGTATAAACATACCCTTAATAGCTTTACCATCATATGGCCATTTAGTACTTAAAACTGTGTAAAACACCAGAATGACCTTAAAGAGTCACCAGGAAAATGCCTAGAAGTAATTTGGGACCAGAGTGACCCCAGAGCTGCCAAGCCCCAAATTGGAAGAGTGTGGGGCACGAGGCCTCATCTAGAAGTCATGCATGTGCCACAATTTTTTTTCTTTTTTAGTACAAACTGCCCTTGATTAGTCATCGACCTGGTTTAGAAGTTGCACCGCTACCACTCAAGCTGTGAGTGGAGTACATATTTAAATATAATAGACTCTGTGATCATTTTAAAACTGGCCTAGATCTAGGCCCATGGGGACCTATAACTAATTTGATAGAAGCTGTAGCTTCTAAATAGAACCACCTGAGACCTCTCCAGAGTTCAGCTGTGGGGTTCACTGTTCCAGCACAAACTCTCAGCTCAGCTCCCCTGACTTCTTCACAGGCCTTCTCAGCAAACTGGGGCCAACTTGGGGGGCAGCAGAACTCAGTTTCCTGATGGGTATCCTTCCCACTGGGAATTATGAAGCAGAGGGAGGAGGGGAATTATGGTTTCAACTCCCCAAACCATTGGAGGGACGCATTTTTGCACAGTTTTGAGTCAAGACCATATGCAGCTCCACGGTTTTGGCTGTGGTTTGCCTTGGGTTTTTTTGAGCTAACTGCAACAGTGACTGATCCAAAAGGTAGGAGTAAGTAGAGCCACCGTATGTTTTAAACCTTCCATACTGGAATGTTTTTTTGCAGTATGCAAGTCCTGTTTTTAATGTCAGAAGCACTTCCCACCTTAGATTTTCACTTCTCCAGCACTGACTAAGCACCTCTGCAAACTCAGGACTAAATATCTGCCTTTTATCCACACCCACAACACTGTCAAGCAAGTAGGTTTGTGTGTCTGTAGTGATTTTGGTTGCATTATTTGCAATAGCTGGTACTCCTGTACCTTCCAGACCAGAACATCACAGGGGCTGGCTCTACAGAGGGAACAAAACTTCGGCTGATTGTGGGTGGCACTTCAGCATTACTGAAGCAAAAGCATCAGCCTTCAGATGGCACCATAGCTGAGATTGCCTTGCCCATCTCTGATGTCTGCTGAAGTGGAAATCAGCCATTGCCCCAGGCTCTTTATTCAAATTTAATTTTTTTCAAATTTCATCTGTTCCATCTCCAAAAAAAAAAGGTTTAATGGAAGCTTTATGTGAGAGTGCTGCTGTGTTTGCCTCCAAAATCTCTTTCCCACTCCTGTACCATAGTATAAATACCACAAATCCATGAAAAAAAGAGATAGTAAAGCAAGTGTTAGTGGTACTGAGTTCTAGGATCATTTTATTCTCTCTTAAAATCACAGAATGGTTGGAAGGGACCTCTGGAGATCACTTAGTCCAGCACCCCTGCTAAAGCAGGTTCACCTAGAACAGGTTGCATGGGATCATGTCCAGGCAGGTTTGAATATCTCCAGAGAAGGAGACTCCACAACCTCTCTGGGCAGCCTGTTATCCAGGTTTTCTGTCACCCTCGCAGTAAAGAAGTTTTTTCTCATATTCAGATGGAACTTCCTGTATTTCAGGTTGTGCCCGTTGCCCTGATCCTGTCGCTGGGCAGCACTAGAAAGAATCTGGCCCCATTCTCTTGACACTGCTCTTAAGATATTTGTATGCATTGATAAGATCCCCTCCCAGCCGTCTCTTCTCCAGGCTTAACAGGCCCAGCTCCCTCAGCCATTCCTCGTAAGAGAGATGCTCCAGCTCTCTCATCATCTTCACAGCCCTCCACTGGACCTGGTCCAGTATTTCCTTGTATTTCTTGAACTGGAGAGTTCAGAACTGGACACAGCACTCCAGATGTGGCCTCACCAGGGCTGAGCAGAGGGGCAGGATCACCTCCCTTGACCTGCTGGCCACACTCTTCCTGTCGCCCGAGGGTGGCCACAAGGGCACACACACTTCTGGCTCATGGACGCTTCATTGTCCCCCAGGACCCACAGGTCCTTCCCTGCAGAGCTGCTTCCAGCAGGTCAGCCCCATCTGTGCTGATGCATGGAGTTATTCCTTCCCCTTTATCCCTCCCCAGGTGCAGGACCCTGCCCTTGCCTTTATTGAACTTCTCTCCAGCCTGTGCAGGTGTCACTGAACAGCAGCACAACGCTCCTGGGGCATCAGCCACTCCTCCCACTATTGAACCACCAGCAAACTCACTGAGGGTACACTCTGTCCCCTCGTCCAGGTCCCTGTGAATCAGGAGAACAGACTGGGCCCAGTGCTGACCCCTGGGAACACCGTGAGCTGCAGCCTCCAACCAGGCTCTGTGTCTGCTCACAGCCCTCTGAGCTCTGCTGTCCAGCCACTGCCCAATCCCTCCCTCTGCTCACCCAACACACGCTTCCTGAGCTTGCCTGTGAGGATGTTATGGGACACAGTGCCAAAAGCCTTGATGAAGTCGAGGTAGACAACATCCACTGCTCTCCCCTCATCTACCCAGCCAGTCATG
The DNA here is from genome assembly GCA_013397055.1 of Pachycephala philippinensis. Lineage (NCBI taxonomy): Eukaryota > Metazoa > Chordata > Aves > Passeriformes > Pachycephala > Pachycephala philippinensis. Next base: position 86,022 of record VWZT01009417.1, on the reverse strand, counting down.
CCATCACACCAATCAGGCTGGTCAAGCATGATTTGCCCTTGGTGAGTCCATGCTGGCTACTCCTGATCATCTTCTTTTCCTCCACATGCTTAGAAATGACATCCAGGATGAACTGTTCCATCACCTTTCCTGGGACTGAGGTGAGGCTGACTGGCCTGTAGTTCCCTGGGTCCTCCTTCTAGCCCATTTTGAAGACTGAAGTGACACTGGCTTTCCTCCAGTCCTCAGGCACCGCTCCTATTTTCCATGACCTCTCAAAGATGATGGAGAGCAGTAACATTTGCCAGCCCCCACAGCACTTGTGGGCACATCCCACTGGGCTCCATGAGTGTGTGTGTGACAAGTTTGCCTAAATGAACTCTAACCCGATCCTCCTTGACCAGTGGGAAGTTCTCATTTTTCCAGGCTTTGTCTCTTGCTGCCAGGGTCTGGGATTCCTGATGGCCACCCCTCCAGTAAGGACTGAGGCAAAGAAGGCATTCAGTAACTCCACCTTCTCTGTATCCTCTGCCATCAGGGTGCCCACCTCATGCAGAAGCAGGCCTACATTTTCCTGTTTTCTTTTTGCTATTTATTCATGGCAGATGATGCTACAATGCACATTCTGAATCCAGTGCTACACAACTGACAAAATATTCCAGTGTAGGTAAGGTTCACCTGTAAAAACATAAATATCAAGTGCAACTTATTGCTAACTAACTTTTTTTGCATCAAATGAAAGCAGACGTTCCTAAAATGTTGATTGTGTTATGCCCTCTCCATGATGCCTTAGGTTTTAACTTTTATATTTTTCAAATTCTGTATTCCCAGTGTGTAACTCTGAAGTGTCCTGTAGCCTGTTAGCTGCTGTTCTCTCATGCTAAGATAGACATAACAAAGCCTCTCCAGGCTGCTCTCCAAGGACACCCAGCCCGGCCTAGGCCCAAAATGTGTAAACCAGCATCTGCAGAAGGGGGGCAAGCTGAGGGGAAATTACATCATTAGCTAAAGTTTAATTGGTGAAATTGAGTTGATATGCAAATGGACCACACCTATAAAAGTGTGAAGAACTCATGACTCGTCATCCATCTTGGGTGTAGCCTTTGGCCTGCCCAGGCTGTACCTCTGAAGACCTTTCTAATTAAATATCCACCTTTATTCCCTTACTCCTGTCTAGTCTCTGTTTCTAGGTTGGCCTCTTTAGGTATCATCCACACCAGCACAATCAGTGCTGCAAAGTCTGCAATATTCGTAACAAACTCCACATGCCTTAGACCCTCGTCATCAGAACTGCATCATGCCCTTTCTTGCCTGGGGCACAGGAACGATGCAAAAGGGAGACTTTCCCCCCAGATTTGAATAGAGGAGGGATGTGGCTCACTTTACATGCAGACAGGGTTAATTTTTTCTTCTTCCTGCATTCTTTCGAACAGCCATCCCGAGGAGAAGTGTCATATTACCTTACCTCTCATTCCTAGGCTTCTAAGTTGGACCTGGATTTGAATTTCCCTGGCATTAGAGAGGAGCCTCAGTGTTCTGGTTAGGGTCCATAGCACAATGGTGGGTGGGAGCTTCACATGAAGGGAGTTTGATTTGCTTATTCCCATTCCAGCCTCTCATTTTACACAAATCCTGTGTCTAGTCTCCCCCCTTTTGTGCAGCTGTGGAAGATACAGGGACGAATCACTTCTTTAAAGAGGAAATGAAGCATTGCCTTCCCACGGGAGAATTCCTGAAGACAGAAAGACAGGGTGGTTAGCACTGCAGCCTTGTCCTGGCTTGCCTACACATGAAAGTTATTTCAGAATAAGCCAGGGGTTGAATGTAAAGCAGCATAGGCATTCCACAACTGCTGCGTGTGTTGCTGAAATCTCAGCAGAAGCAATGGGCTGAAGTAGCTGCATGCTGATTCATTGGGACTTCCCTGTGTCTTCCTTAGCTGTGTCTAACAGAAAGAAACAGGCGAAGATTTTTGGAAGTTTGTGTTTGGTACAATATATACAAAAGGAGAAGTAAACTACTGCAGAATAGTCAGAATTAAATAAAGAATTCCTATTTTCTAAACTTTATAATACTGAAGCAATGAGACATCTCCAGGACTTCTTTTCAGAGCAGAATGAGAAATCAAGGTGAAGATACATGGAAAGGTGACTTCAAACCATTTTGTTCCTTCTGAGTCCCATACAAAAGATATTTCAGTCCTGCCTGTGTCCCCTTCAGCTGCACCATGCCTGGCTCTAGCACAGCCAGTGGGAAGCTCACAGGTGCTCTTCCCCACTTGAAAGGCACGCTGTGGTGCATGACTGCTCAAAGGAGCCAGATCACAGCCCAGAAACATCTACTCCATTCCCACATTGGCACAGATGCAATCCAAAAACAAACACTGCCTGGCATCAGTTTAGCCAGATTTCACCCAGGTATTCTATGCTAACCTGAAGTACCAGGTTTACAGAGATGGCCTTTAACAGAAACTTCATGTCTACCATTTCCTGAACGGTCTGGCAGTGCACCTTTGGCTCCACCTCCATCCCGCCCTGCTGCTCACTGCAGGACAGAAGAAGAGCAGTCAAACCAATATAAACCCCATCCTGAGGGTGCTGAGACACTGGAGCAGGCTGCCCAGAGAAGGTGTGGCTGCCCCATCCCTGGAAGTGTTCAAGGCCAGGCTGGATGGGGCCCTGGGCAACCTGGTCTAGTGAAAGGTGTCTGCCCACGGCAGGGGGATTGGAACTAGATGATCTTTAAGGTCCCTTCCAACCCAAACCATTCTGTGATTCTAGGGTAATATGTTGCAATAAAATGTTTTCAGAAGGGTGACTGCTGAAATGAACACCATTCATGTGTGTTCAGCATAAAATTAAATATGTTTTTAACATTCCCTCCTTCCCCGAATGTGGTAAACTCCAAACTTCCCAGCTGGCTGAAGCAGAAGCACTTTATGTCCCCCAAATTTAGGAAATACTTCCCCTGGATTTACAAGTATGCACTTTTTTGTCTTCCCTAGAATGTGATCAGAGACTAATGAACAAAATTTACTGTAACAATGGCTTAAAGACTTGTTTGGGTTTTTTTCGCTTTGAAGTCCTAGGCTATGTCTTTACCTTGAATTAAAAAAATGTATTTTAATGTACCTATAAAGTCCAAATTGAAATAGGTTTTCCTACTGTTCTGCCACAAAGTGACTGCAAGAACAGGGGTTAGGGTCAGTTTTTAGAGGGTCTATAAAAAAAATACGAACACTTAAGCATTTTTTTTTTTTTGTGCTTCCATGGAGAAATCTGGGGAAACTGCATTATATTACCTGGGCCTCATTGTGTGAAACATCTCCAACTGTGAGCAATAAAGTAAAAAATGTATTTGAACAGACATAACATCTTAGGAGGGGGATGAAAGAAAAGCTCAATAAATCACATCAATTTGGTAAATCTGAACAACACTCTCCAGCACCTTTCACTTGGCACGTTGGCAGTAGTCACAGATATTTTCTCCTCTAGCTGGAACTGCTCTGCAGTGAGCAGTTCCTGCCCTCTCCCTTCCCTGCTCTCCATAGGACTTTTTCTCCAGCTCAGAGAAATGCAGTCAGGGAACATGCTGATGTCTTGCTCCTGTTTTCTGCAGCAAAGATATAATTCTTTAGTCAAACACATCAATTCTATAGAGGTAAAGCTTCAAAAACAGACATACGCACAGTGCTCCAGAGAAGAGTTACCATCTGCCTTCCCCTCTCCTCCTCCTCCTCAAAGGAAGGAAGAAAGAAATGTAGCAGAGGCTTAGCTCTTCATTACCTGCTTGCACTGACATTCATGAGATTCCCTGCAGGATTTTTCTTGCTAACCAGGCAGGATGAACACCCACAAAAATTGGCAAGGAGATGACTTTTAACTCATTTTCACACACTGGCTCTATTTCAAGTAGACAGTGTCTCTCTGGTATCAAACCAGGAAAAAATTTGGTTTTGCTTTCCTCTGAAAAATAGAAAAGGCAAGTAGCCATCCTACTGGTTGCCTTGAATACTAACAGTGAAACATGATGTTTCAAGGATTAAAAGGAATTCAATTTCACCTCTCAAAGCCTGAGGATGAAGTTCCATGTTGGCCTGATATTATATTTTAGCTGAGCATTGTAAAAACCCAAAGTGGAGTTTGCTTTCTGCATTGTCCGCTCCCTTGCCACTACTCCAGCGGTGCAGGCACTGTTGCCTGCAGCAGGGAACACTCAGATGTCAAATTCAGAGCATGGACATTGTGTCAGGAGAGAGCTGTCACTGCTGCACCAGTTGTTAGAGTGCAATTTTATGCATCCACATGATATTTGTATCCTGGGAAAAGTAGACTCTTGGTAGAGAAGCAAAAAAGTAACTTTGTTGGGATAGGTTTTTTGGATTGAGAAAAGTTAAACCATCTCTCTCAGGAAAAAAAAGAAACCCAACAAAGAAAACAAAATTAAACCAACTAAACTTCTTTTATCCAATGTAGCCTGAATAAGGAAATTTACTCTCTTGGCAGAACTATACAAGGCTTGACAAGGCTTGAGATAGACTTGACAGATGACTCAGATCAGAAACACAAAGAAGCAGTGGGTAAGAAAGTACTGTTGTAGAAGCGTGGCTGCAGAGTTACTCAGTACAGGAAAGCATGTGCATTCTCAGATAATATTAATCTTAATTAGCTTCAATTTAAGTCAATTTGTTGTCTGGGCATTACCAAGAAGTGTTAGGCCAAACAGGTTATCCAAGATAGTTCCCTATCTTGGAATGGTTGCTTCTGGACTTTGAGCTACAGCTTAGCTGATTTGAATCTCTCGGGGCAGTGAGGTTCTGCAACTGCAGGTAGGAAGTGGCATGTTTGAAAGAAAACATCCAGGCTCTGCTTGGAAATGGCCAAATTTGCTGTACACCAGCTCTTTTGTATGGCTCCTATTGCAAGATCAGAAAGCAAGGCACTGGGATGAGGCAGCACCCAACAGAATTACATGATTGAGGCTTTTATGAGTTACTGGAAGTCTTCCACAGCCTGAAGAAACAGTTGCAGTTTATTGCATCAATAAGAGTACAGTTGACATTAGAAAGTAAAAGTACATTGTTTGTTCCAGGAAATTATTGCCATAGCTTGACACCACTTACTAGCTTGAAGGTGAAGAGCAATATCACTACCTTGTAGTCATTAGCAATAATTCTGAACAGCTCATCAACCTTAATACCTCCTGTGGCAGACAGGGAAGCTTTGCCTGCAATTGCTACCATTTACAAGTATAGAAAGCAAGTAAACTTCTGAATATCGGCAATAGTGGGATGGATGATACTTTTGTGTCGCTACAAATATGTGCAGCACCAGAAGCAGTTACCTTCCACCACTTTGTCTTGATCAAGCAGGAGATTTTTTACTTACCATAGGAATTTATATGGTTTCCTTTCACCTATACTTGTCAAAAATATAATAAGAAATATTGATGTTTCCTGTTTAAATACTCTCTGTTTCCCGGCTTATTTTATGTTTCTCCAATGCCATGTTAGGTATGGAGTCTTGCTCCAGGTAAACACCAGGTGAATCAGCTTGTCTTGAGTGTGCTTAGTTAGCTCTGGATGGTCCTGCCACTGCATCTGGCTGCCCTTTGCTTCAGATTCAAGATGGATTCAAGATAAATCCATTGTTCAGATTTACCACCACTTCTGGCCTGGACATGGTCTAGCAAACAAGAAGAGACTCCATCTATTTCATTCATCTGTGATGAAGGTTTGAACCCAAACTCCAAATCCACATACTCCAGTCACGGTAGATACTTGCATTTTGATCCTACACTGCAAAAGGTTTGCTAATAACTGTACACACAACTTCCCAGTAGGATGGAGAAACATTTTACATTACCAGTGGAGACCTGTTGCTGCTGACAGTGTTAAACCATCTCCCTGAAAAATTCCAGCTCTCTAGCTTTTTTCACCTTTATGTGTTGTGTCTGCTTTGGCTTCAGCTTCCAGGAGAGGTGCCGGCAAATCTTTGTTAGTGAGAATATTGTTTTTTTCTACTCCTGAGCCAGTGGGGCTGTGCTGGGAAAACCTGGTGTCCAGGACCTGCCTAGCATGACTCCTGTCCACTTTCACCTCTCTCTGGGCAGACTTTACAACAAATGATGTGCAATATCTCACTGCAGGCAACTCACCAATTCTCCCTCCCCAGATCATGTAGCTGCTAGGAAAACCAGTATCCCTCAAATTAGACACCTACTTTAAAGAAGAACAGTGTGCTTCACAGCAACAGACATGATAAATGCTGTGAGTAATGACAGATCCATGTGTTAACAGCACTATCAGCCACCTACTGGCTCCTTTCTTCTTTTGATAAAGGCTTTTCTCCCCTGGTTTTGCATGAAGCATACTCCTCGTGTCAAGGTGGATCTCTCTGCAGAAGCAGTGGGAGCAGAAGGCACAAGTTCTGAAGTCCTGACTGCAACAGTGACACAGGCTCAGTTCTGATCAAACAACTGGGGCTCTTTGCCTCAGTTACCCCACTTGTAATAGGAATAATGTCTGCATTGCAATCATGCTGCAAGGTGCAGTTAATATTTGCACAGTGGTGCTTGGGAGATACCAAGCATCAGATATTCCCAGGATACACCAGTAAATCAATTGTATCTACACCGTGAACAAAAGCAGGCACAGATGCTAGCATAATGTTATGTATTTTGGTACAAAGCGAAATAAAAATCTTGCATTCTGTCCTTAGATTTCTTGTCAAACATCCATTGCTTCACATGCTGAAGTAGTTAGTAATACAAAGCATATTTCTATCCTACTTTATTTTACACTAAAAAGTGAGGAACCATGATTGAATCTTAATACAAAAAAAAAAAGGGGCTTAAGTTACATTCTCTTGGGATCATCCGTAGCAAAGCATAATAAGTTTCTCAATATCTGACCTAATTATATCTGTCCTTCTAAGTTTTGTTTCCCATAAGAGCTAAATGTCTGGTTAAAAATAACATTTGAAATTCCTCCAAGTTCCAACAGAACTTTTTCAGCCTCTCTCAAATTTAATATCTATTTTTGTTTTAATTTTCACCCAACTTTAAAAGTTATGGTTTGAAGGCTGGCATTCTGCTCTGTTATCCAGTTCCTAAATATGTTTGTATCAGATAAACTCGAGAAATAGCAGGGGGAAATCATATTATGTGTGTTTATTTCATGTTAGAAAAATATGGCAGCTATCGAAATAAGTGACAGATACACATGGGGAAGGAAGGATGCCTCTGTGGTTGGAAAGGAATTGTCTGTGTTAGAAATGTACCTTCTGATTCTCATCAAGGTCTCTTGACAGAAAACACCAGGCGATTCTACAATGGTGGTTTGTATCATCTGTCCTAGCACCCAGGGTAAGTCACTGCCCAGAGCAATGGTGATGGAAGGTGATACAGGCCCCAGGCCCTGTGACCCATCAATCCTCTTTAGAGCTCCCCATATCCAGGCAAAAGCTGGCAAATTGTACTACCGTTGGGATGGCAGAATTTGTCATACTCATCTCTTCCTGCTGGCCCTGTTACGAGAGGGCTGGCACAGATCTGAAGCTGGAATGCTTTGAATCCAAACCACTTCACACAGCAGTCAGAGATGCCAGTGGCCATTGAAGTCCTTTGTGCCTCAGTTTCCCACCTGTAACCCATGGATAACAGCACTGACCTTCCTGAAGAGACATTGCAATGCTGAAGTGCTAACATTTGCCAAGGGATAGGAAATCAGGTATAATGTGTTAAAGAAATAGAAGGGATTATTATAACCATCCCACTCCATTCCCAGGGAGGTTGATAATAAATAATCTCTACACAGCACCCTCCACTGTAAATAGGCCAAGAAACAAGTGAGTCTGCAAACAGAGATACAAACAGGATTTTTGGATGGGAAATTCAGATTAGCTCTTTTCTATTGAGAGGCTTTTTAGGCCTTGTGGAAGGAAGAATCTGGAGCCCAGACTGACTATTGGAACACTGGGCTTTGTGCACCTGCAGGAGTTGTGCATCCATCACTGTGGACGGGCCATAAAGCCCCATCCTGGAGGTTTACAAATGGTGCTGCCTGCTCACAAGAGCAGAGCTGGTGTGAGCTCTGTTTTCACGGTTCAGCTCACGGGAGGGGGGCGCAAGCTGAACAACACATGCAGGTTATAATTGCCCAGTCGTTCTGCTTCAAGGGTCCAGGACACTTAAATGTCACAGTATATAAATGGTAATTGTTGGAAGAAATAGAGCAAAGTGATTTCAAAGGCATCCGAGTCCAGTGCTTTTGCTAGTTCATAGTACAGGTTCAAGGCTGGAGCAGATTGCCTAAATTCCCTCAGAAAGAGGCAGCAAAGGGCTGGAGGATGAGGCAGCAGCTCCTCAGTGGGTCCTGTGGTGAAAAGGTCTGGTTTTGTTAGACAGGCAGCAGCACAGTTTGGTGGTTATGATATTCCCAATGGATGTGTGCATTCAGATCCCTGCAGGCTGAGACGGGCCGAACTCTCCAGTTTCACTGACCTTGCCTTAGCTGGGAGGTTATTCTGCTGGTGCAAAACCTGATTGCAAGCTCTGAATCCTAATATAACTTAAGTACTTGACTTTTCCTTAAGAACTCCTGTGAGGGACACATTCATACCTTTCCTGTGGGCTGCCTTAGGACCAGGGGCTGCTGTGAGTCCCCAGCTTTAACTGCAGCACTCTGCCATGGGGAATTCAAGGCAGAATCAACCAAAGGCTCCTCAGAAGAGCTGGTGGCACAGAGAATTGCTGTCCTGAAAACAAGGGGCCAGGGCTGAGTCGCTCCTGCCACAGGAAAGGGGAAGGAAGGGCAGCACTGTGACGGAAAACCAGGCTTGCTACTGCCACCCCTACTGCAGAGATAGGAAGGGTGAAGACAGAAATGCTGTTGCAGGATGGGGCCCTCCCTTTACCCCCAACAGCAAACACTGCCCTGGCTCCCTGTGCTCCTCTGCCAGCCACTGCAGCCATGAGCACCAAGCACCAAGCCTGGCAGAGTTCAGGAAGTGTTTGGACAATGCTCTCAGGCACTTGGTGTGACTCCTGGGGATGGTCCTGTGCAGGGCCTGGAGACGGACTCAATGATCCTTGTGGGTCCCTTTCAACTCAGCTTATTCTGTGACTCTGTAATTCTCTGAGCCTTGTTTCCCAGGGCTGATGCCTGGTGTTGCTGTGACAGCCTGAAGTCCTGTGCCTGTGCTGTTTGTGCCCAGCACTCAGCCTGTGTGGGGAGCATGTGGCAGTGGATACTTCCCTGGGGAGCTGGGGGTCTGCATCTGCAATCTGCACTTGGTGACAAAACACTGTCCAGCCCTGTAGAAGGCTTCACTAATATCTAATATCTGCTTGGACTATGATCTCTGTAGGTCCCTTCCAACAGAACTATTCTATTCTATTCTATTCTATTCTATTCTATTCTATTCTATTCTATTCTATTCTATTCTATTCTATTCTATTCTATTCTATTCTATTCTATTCTATTCTATTCTATTCTATTCTATTCTATTCTGTTCTATATTTCTGACCCATCTTACTCTTCCCAGTGGTAGGGTCCCATACAGCAGGCACTTTGCAAAATGTCTGGAATGAAGGCCTCTCTTCCTGAGACAGAAACCATCAAGGGGTGGCTGGGGCTGGCAGGGAGCAGAGCACCCCATGTTCATCCCCCCTCTTTTTTTTTTTTTTTTTAAGAGTAAAGGATAGTACAAGTTAAGGATTCTAGACACTTCTGAAGGTCTAAGTAGCCCAAATTTTGGAAACTGGGGGCTTTTTTCACTAAGATGTTTTCTAATTAAAAATGGTTTGCAAGCACTGAGCCCATGATGTTCTTTGATGATCTGTCACAGCTCTACCACTACCACTTTGGGAAGCAGTACATGGGAAAACGGCTTTCTTTTATTATAGAAAAGCCAGCGAGATAAATCTTGAAATAATTTTACCAACATTAGGCATCCTATTTTGGGAAGAAACTGAAGAGAGGAATTTTTTTTTTCCCAGAAAATACTGACATTTCCAAAAGCAAGATATTCATAGGTGATGAGACTGATTTACAGCAGTATGTGCACACAAACATTCACTTGCTCCTAGATTGTGAGCAGGAATGTCAGACTCATTTCTAAATTGGGCACTTGCACCTGTATGTGCAATATTCCAAACATAGTAGGTGCTTCTTACTGTTTCCCTATGTCTGATTTTGAAAAATCTATTCCTTGCTAGATAGAACTCACTGCTTCTCAAGTATCTTCTCTAAATACGAGTTTGCATGTGACATTCATCCAGGAGTTCTCTGCAGATTCAGTTCTGATGCTGTACTTTCAGATGTTATTTGTTTTCATTCCTCTGTAACATTTTTCAGTCCTCCCTTTCATTTCTATCTATCATTTCTGTAAACCTTTATAATGCTGATATGCTGTTTTCATAGTTTCTCCAATAATCTCTTTGAAGAGGCTGGACAAGCTAGACCATCTCTCAAATGATGCAAAACATTTCCTCAATGTGGATATTATGTGTGCCAAGAAATTCCTGAATTAGTTTGAGTACTCCCATACTGCATTCATGAATGTCAGCAGCAGTCTCAGGAGCTGCCTGTCCTTGCTGGAGACTGCTCATTCCCAGGAAGGATATTTTGCACCTCTAGGTTACCACATCTGCCACTGCCAGTTCTAATAAAGAGTTTCCCATCCCTCAACAGGAAATATTTGATCACCCGCTCAAAGCCCATCAGGACGAATTCTATTCAGTATCTAAGCAACAATTCAGATAGCAAATGTTGCAGGGGGAGGAATTTGTGGCTAAATACTGTCCCAATGTCTCTTTTTAAACAATGACCTTTTTTTCCTGCTTCTTGTCTAGACCAGGTTCTGATCACCCAGGAAAGGCCAAAGCAAAGACACTTTAAGCAGAGAGACATAAAATCAGGATCCTCTCCCATGGGAATTTTGGATTTCCAGCAGAGCTGCTCTTCAGCTGTTGCAAGAGGCTTTACACAATCACTGTTCCTGTGCTCCTTTCCCTGCCCTGTAGGGAGGTTTCAGCACCTTGCCTCCCTCAGCACCCAGGTTGTCACAGGCTGACGGGCTGGGGCCACACGTGGCCGAGGTGCAAAGCAATCCTGGGCCTGGGAGCCCTGCTGTGCCCTGGCTGGGGTCAGAGGCTGCCCACTGCAGCCCTCTGCTGTGCCCTGGCTGGGGTCAGAGGCTGCCCACTGCACCCCTCTGCTGTGCCCTGGCTGGGGTCAGAGGCTGCCCACTGCACCCCTCTGCTGTGCCCTGGCTGGGGTCAGAGGCTGCCCACTGCACCCCTCTGCTGTGCCCTGGCTGGGGTCAGAGGCTGCCCACTGCAGCCCTCTGCTGTGCCCTGGCTGGGGTCAGAGGCTGCCCACTGCAGCCCTCTGCTGTGCCCTGGCTGGGGTCAGAGCCTGCCCACTGCAGCCCTGCTGTGCCCTGGCTGGGGTCAGAGCCTGCCCACTGCAGCCCTCTGCAGCCTGCCGGACCCTGCAGCAGGGCTCCCGCTGCTCCTCACTGCTGCAGGCCTGCTAAAGGGAATGAGGGCTTCTTCTGCTATCTCTATTTGTGACAACGTTCAAATACCAAAGTTAAATCCAGGCTTATCCTCTCTTTTCTTTACATAAAAGCTTCCACTCAAAGCAGATGTTCTCAAATCTATTATCCTCGATATTGTTCATATTGGTTCTAATTTTTCCCACGTTGCTCAAAGCTCTATCCTCAGGTGACTGTTCTCTGAGCTTTCCCAGCTCAGCTTTACCTTTCAAATAAGATTTATCCATTAAAAAACAATTCTACTGCTTTTTGCAGCTATCATTTTGTCACATATGGATTTATTCAATAAATGCTTTTAATAGCAACATTTCTAGGCTTTGTTTGTCAAGAGCTGCCAGGCTTTTACAAGCCAGGGTTGGCACAGACGCTGAATTGCCTCTCTGTACCCAGGGGAGAGTTTCCTGCTGGTCATGACAGAGGTCCTACACACACAAGTAAATGAAAGGAAATTAAAAATACGGGTAGCTACATAATTCACAGCCAGTAAATGGTGAAGAGTATCAGGCTTCCAGCAACTTCTGGACCTCAGCAAAGCTTCTAATAAAAGCAGGGATATGTGATTTTAATTTGCAGTTCCAAGATCTACTGAAAAACCTAAAAGCCCAGTTTCAACACAAGCACCAGGACAAGGAACTATATAAAGGCCATCAGCAAGAGCAAATTCAGCCAGCCCAAGGGCACTGGGAAGGAACAGCTGACAGGACAGAAGAGAGGTCAAGATCAGTATGCCAAAAATCTTTCATTCACGGGTCAGCCTGAAATGAAACAGCATTGCTGTTGCCTGCCTGCTGCGTGCTGTGGGGCAATGGGTGTCCAGGATCTGTGTCTTGGTGTACCCCACATCCACCCATGCAGGACTTCACAGGTGTCTCCTGAACAACTGTGGAAGGTGGTGGTTATGGAAAAAAGAGGGAGTCTTTCCCTCTGTTCTGTTTCCCCAGTCCCTTCTGAGGTCTTCAGATGTCTATTGCTAAATTGTCCTCCTTGAAAGCGGCACAGAACTAAGTTTTGTCTAAAGCAAAATCAAAAGACAAAAGAAAATACATTGTCTAGTATTATTTTTTAGGTTTTTCAAGAACTCTTAACTTGTTTTGGTGCATCTTTTGCTTTCTTTCAATGAAATATTTAATACAGTCAGACATTAATAGGATTTCTTTTTGCTCATCTTCCTCCATTCTTTCCATACTTACCCATTCAGTCCCACAAGGACTTATTAATTAAATTCTCTCAGTACAGCGTTATCTCTCTTCAACTATCTCTATTTTCTGTACTGCAGCTTGTGTACATTGTAGAGAGGAACCAGAGAGAGCAAAGAACCAAATAAAAAGATCCCTCCAGGAATACAGTATTCAATTATACAAAGAAAACCAGCAGTTCCAATTGCTCATCCTTATTTCCCAGAGGAGGCCTCAAATGTCTTTGTTCTTTGGCTCTTTAAAAAGAATTTCCTTTTCTGGTAAAATCATTTTACCTGTGAAAGCAGGCCAGGCTTTTGGTCACATTCACCTGCTTTTCCATCAGCAACTGTTACAAATTGTTCTTTCCCATGCTCAGCCTCCACAAACAGCTTTGGGGTATTTTGCAGCTCCCCATGGCTTTGCGCTTGGGCTCCAGGACCTTCCACCAGATCTGGGTTTCCAGGGGGGAACATGCCTCATGTGAACCACACAGCGGGCTCCTCTCACAAACGTCAGAGTGTCACAAATGCATTATTGCTGACAACAGTGATGATGAGATCCTGGAGAGGCCCAGAAAGGAATGAGCATGGGGCCCCAAGCCCCCTCTCATCTCCTGAAGGGCTGGACCTATTTTATGGACAAAGAACAACTTCTGCTCCCGGAGTTGTCACTCAAAGTCAGCTTCCCCAGTGCTAAAGTGACCACAAATAACAGAATAACTCTTACAAACTTAAATGGGAAGTACAGTAGTATATATAATTAACCAAGCATTTCAAGCTGTGAACTCCCTGTCTCCTTGAAGCCCACAAATTGTATGACTCACAGCCATCACACCTAGGGTATATGTGCACACATATACATGTTTTGATATGTTCAGTATTTTGTCCTTGTCTAAAAATAAGGTTGCAAAATGGAATGGGAACATCCATTTTCTTCCTGGGAACCTGATTACCTCCAGTTTACCACCTTCCCAGCTAGCTAGATATTGTATCATTTATGTTGGGCCTCCGGCAAGATTAATGGCATCATCTGTACAGTGTTAACAGCCTAATCTTGCTAAATCTCTTTGTTTTAAAATTTGATTGTGCCTGATCTTCATTATTTTAATTGTTTAATGTATTATAATTAATTAGATCTAACAGGTTCCAATTCAGCCCAACAAATTCACATCTGTCTGCGAGCTGTGGGAAGCACAAGACAAACCAGGCTGATTCCGTGCCGGCTTTTCAGTCCAGAGACCAGGTACTATTTTTGCCACTGTCTTTTATGTTTGTCTGCAGGCAAGCCATCTATCTTTCTGTTTCTCCAAGGGATTCCAGCTTGCTGTGTTTATAGCCTAACTGGATCTCAGCACAGGCTGACATCTTTACACGCAAGTGTTACGAAGTAGGAATAACAACCCACAGCCCATCCCATACACAGCTGCCTTCTGAGTGGGACTGGCTCCTGCTTAAACCAAGCACAGCAATACAGACCGTGAACATGGAGGCTTGTGAATATGTATGTTGTTTCAGCAAAAAACATGGAAACCTCCCTTTCCTCCCCACCCACCTCATGTCAAGTTCTGGCAAGATTTTGGTATTTCCCAGAGGACAGACTTTCTGCCTACACAGAGGGATACCTTTTACTTGCTGTGCATGACAGAGCCCCATCGGAGTCACGTCAGTTTTTTCCTGAAAATGTTGCTGCATGCACAGGCCTGGCATCCAGACCCTTTGCACCACCTCTCCAATGGTGCATCTTCATTTTGCCCACATCTAGGTTGAAGGGAAGAATATCTTTTTGCCGGGGATCAAGAGCTGGTTGTTTCTTCTTCTTCTTCTTCTTGTGAGAAGAGCAAGCTTTCCTTTCCAACAGTGAAGGAACTTGCCTACCTTCTCTTCCGCATCACCTTAACACAGCACTTCAGTGGGAAGAGCACTCACCCAGGACATGGAGGACCCAAATTCAAGTCACTCCTCCACCTGAGAGAAGGCAGATCCATTTCTTCAGGGCACATTCTTGCTATCAGTCTCCACAAGGGGATCTTTAGCTTATGCTAAATATTTGTTGTATTTGTCCAAAAATTAGTAACAGAGCATTGATCCTAAGAGCAACAGCAGCCTGCTGGTCTGCTGTCCAGAGCTCACAAACAAGGGTGAAAAGATTTGGTTCTGCTCTGTGCCCAAAGGACTACTTTTGCATCTTATCTGGTGATTACTGTGAAAAACAAACTCAGGATATCTTTCCAAGGAGTATCAGGCTTCCCTAGCACCCTCCTAGCACCCTTACTGCACTTGCAGCAGTAAGCAGGACAGCAAAAGACCAAACCCCCCCCATATATAACAAATCAGACCTCGACCGAATTCATCATGAAAAAGAAGATGGGAAGAAAAAACGTGCAGAAACCTGCTGCTGTCATCTCCACAAGAAAACCACATGTTAATGCCCCCCAACCTGATAAAAGACATTCCCTTTGGCATTGTGGACAGCCAACTGCCCGGGTCCCTTGACAGTAACGAACAGATGCTCCAAGGAAGACACAACAGGTGTGACATGAAAAGAGCAGCATGCACTTAGTCCAGCAAAGATCCCCCCACAAGGTTACAGAACAAGCCCCCCCCATACCACACCTCAGAAATACTGCCTTTGCAGTAGCCATGGTTTTGTGGCAGCCAGCTTTCTCTAAAAATGTCTAATTAAGATTAATTAAGACCCTCCCCCCAAAAACCCCAAGAAAAACATTATCTTACTTGGGAACCTTGGTACAAAAGAGCAGAGAAAAGAATCTCTAGCAAACTTGGAGATTGATTTCAAAACACTAGAAGGAAAAAAAAAAAGTACCTCCTGTATTTTTGAATCTCTTTAATAATTGTCAGTTCTGTAAAAATATTCAGTTAGAACAACTGTAATCAAAATAATATACTGTGTGCTTTTGTCATCTGGGGATTCTTTTCCACTCCCAAAACAGCACAGTCTTGGTTTTAGGTAGAGACACTTTTCTTTTTGCAATTTATTTTTTCTCTGAAGAAAATGCGCTTTCAAATTACATGCAGGATGGATTCACGAATTTGAAGCAATTTGCAGGCTGTTAGCAGTGAAAAGGGAGAGTTTGTGGCGTTGGGGCCAGCTATGCTCACATCCAGCCCTTTCCATGGAGCCAGCCGGGTGGCTGGGTATGGCCCAGCTGGGACTGGTCTTTGTGCTGTCAGAGGAGCTGCCGAGCAGTTCTGACTCAGGTGGGCAAAACACACCCCAGTAGCCATGACCACAGACTGGGAGGAACCCGGCAGGAGCTGTTGTAGCCAAGGGAGAATTTGTCAGAGCAAGAAGCTTGCTGGGGAAGGGAGGCGCAAGACAAAATCTCCAGCAAGGCTGGTCTGTGGGAGGAAGAGCAGGGCAGGAGGGAGAGCAGGAATTTTTGGTTGGTGGCAAAGCACCAAGGCACAGGAAAAAAGCACTTTGGTGCTGCATATATCCAAATGAATGTATTGAACAGTCCTCGACCACCCCTTGAGCTGCTATGACATATTTACTTGGGGAAGAGATCTGCTGGGGATATAAATTGTATGAATGTCAGAGTGGTGCCAGGGAATGTGTGAGCCACGGGCAGGACATGCCAAGCAAACTCCCAGATCTTCCTGGGAGTGGCACACTGTACAAGTGCCAGGAGAGGCTTCATTTACAGCCAAGGTGCAGGTACGTCAGCCTAGCTCATTACCCAAAAACCTGCAGGAAAAGTCTTCCCTGAGTTTGTGTCCAGATGCTGAGGAGTAGGTTTGGTGTTGCAGATCAAGTGCCTATGCACTGAGAACTTAAAAGCTTCATCAGAAAAAGAACTCCTAACCACAGCTTTCCATCACCAGCTACCAGTAGGAGATGGAGAAAACAAAAGGTTCAGAGAGTTTCTTCATCACTGCTGAGCACCTGTACCGTAGACTGCATTGATAGATGGATATAAGCCTGGAATTCAGGACATTTTGAGAACTTCCGGCTTGAACATCAACCATAGCTCTAGCTGGACACCTCCAAATCTCCACTTTGTCTTATAAAGTGCTTTTTAAGAAAACCCCTACCCCATGTGCTTTCTGATAGTTGCAGGATACAGTACAGATCTTTCTACATCCTATAAGACCATCTATGGATCTCATCTGTAGTAGTGATTTTTACTACTTCTTCAGCCAAATTTTGGAACTAGATAGGCTTCATTCTTCTTTTATAACCCTCCTTCCTTTCTGTTTTCACAGTAAATGGAACATTTTCTTCAGCAGTTTTTTTTCCCCAAATCTTGTCCCTCCAACTATTCTCCTTAGAAAGGCACCTAATCTCTGCTTTTGAATTCTGAGCTTTCCTTGTGCACACCTTCTTCTCTGAAAATTGGCTTAATCCATAGCCTAGCAAGTCCTCCTGTGCGCTGTTGTTTCCATACAACTTTTTGCATTTGCAGGCGTGAGCTGTAACCAGCTCTGCTGACAGTTTTCCTGTAAAAGAAGAAAAATGACATTGTAAAATCTGGAGCTGATCAACAAATCTGTTGGTGAAGCTCAGAGCAACTCATAGCATTCTGAAGTTAGTCTATTGCTATTATTGCTGCTCACATGCTGCTTATCGTATCATAGAGATCATCTGGTTACAGCCTAGTTGCACTCTTAATTAGCCAAGCCAGAAGCCTGCCAAGTTTGAAAAAAAAAAAAAATTAACTGAGAAGTGAGACATTAACTATTTGAAAGATAATATCATCTATAAACTTGGTAGTCTTGTTCAGCAGTTTAACCTTTTTCTCATTGAAACATCCTTTTCAAGTTAAGTAATACAAAAATGAGAATCCGAAAGTTGGGAGAAAAAAAGAGTGCCTACCCTGTGAGACCTTATGCCTGGATTTTTTTCTTCAAAAATCTTTTTTTGGGGCTTAGGTTTCAAAGGCTGCCCTAGATAAACGACGAGAAAGATTAGCGTGGTAACACTGGCACTGGCTTGCAAATGTGATCTCAGCCCCTTTTTCAGCCCCAGGTTTTCCCATATGGCCACAGGGAAATCATATGGACATTTGCCTGAGAGCTCTGTCCCTCCAGAGACTTTCCCTGCAGGACTGGGTGTAGATGTCAATTTGCTGCTGACCTTTAAACGACTGTAAAACTGCAACTTGGCCACACTGCAAGTACTCCCACTAATTTTATACTTCCTGGGGCTTATCTATTATGCAAAACCAGTCAGGTTTCACAAGCTGGAAGTTGTGTAGAAGAGCAGCTTTTATCAGAGCCCAGTACTATGCATGTGTGTAGTCTTTGTTTTGACATCAGCTCAATTGTGTCCTGTTTAGATAATTGACCAGAGAAGAACTACAAAAATTTCCAGGCTAGATAAGTTATCCATCTTGTGGAAGAATCTGACAGAAAACATAAAAAGGGGGCAAGGGATTTTTCTTTGTTTCTCCAGCTAAGCTGATTTGTAAAATATACAACACTCACATGGTTTTTAGAGTAATACAGACCCTGTGGGACAGTAGTAAAACTCCATATAAGAATATTATACAACCACTGCAATGTACAATTTGAAATGTGTGTCTAGATTAAAAAAGCAATAATTTGCTTCATTCTAGTTAGTTTCTCTTAAACTAGATTCATTAGTTCCCAGACACAACAGCTGGGTCTTCAAAATGTCAGGTAGCTGGCAAGGGGGCATGATAAGAATCCACAAGTGTTTCAGGAGTATAAATATCAAAGCAGGAGATTCTCCAGTCAGGATGGAAAGGGGTAAGTACCAATTAGTTTTGTTACAGCTATTGACAGGAGCACATCCTAACAGCCTGGTTGAACTTCCTGGATGAAGAAACAGCCAGCCATTAACTGGCTCATACCAGGGTATATCTGAGACCTCATTTCTAAATCAGACAGAATTCTTAGACCGGTTCAGTTACAGGAATTGATGCTGAGCCAGGAGAGCAAAGGGAATACAAAGATAGTAACAGACTCCAGAGATCCTGGGAGGAAAAAAAGTGCTCAGGGCCAAAAGGAGGAAGAAGAGGCAGGGCAAGAGAATCGAGTTGTTCTGTAAGAAATTAAACAAACAAGGTGGAGTTTGATTGATTGTTTTCATAGACTTAAGTTCCTTGTCTCCTAAAATCTCCTCTGCCATTAGGACCTCAGGTCCTCTCCCAAAGCCCACTGTCTGTAGGGCACATGCTATGCTGAATCAAAACGCTTTGAGCACACTCCACCAGGCTGGCAGCTCTCAGCCGCTGTGTGAGGGCTGCATCCACCTGCCTTTTCCTCAGCACAGGCATTTCATTGCACGCTTTGTCCTCTGTACAGCTGCAGTTTTTCACAGACCTTATTTATCTTGAGATTTCAGCTCATCTTTCAAATTTGCTTGAAACCCAGTCCCAAAGTTTTTCGGGGGAATTGCTGAATGTACAGAGAGATAAACAACACAATCTCATAAACCTAACTTCAAAGGCAACCAGGCTAAAAAACACTGGGTTTTAATTTCTGATCCTGTTCATGCCAAATGTTGTCTAACATATCGGCAGCAATCTGTGGCCCTGAGAGCTTCCTTCAATATCCTATCAAGAATATAAAATAAATTCCGATAAATGTAGTCAGTATAAAATAAAATGGGTTGAAATTGGTTGCTGGGATGCAAAACTGAAGCTGACAGGCAGTTGTGAGGAAGCTTGCAAGAAAATGCTTATTTTATGTGTTTCTTTGGGGCTTAGCAGCCTGGAGCTGTCAAGATGGTTTTGCACATGCTCGGCAGCAAAAACAAGGGAACTGAGCGATTTTACCAGTAGAAAATGTAAATTCCTACTGCATTAAGCAAAGCTTCAAGATTAGAAGTGCTATTAATGCCTATAACTTGAATAAAGTTACTTTAGTATGTATTTAGGGGCCTAAGTTTTCCTTGTAAAACTACATTTTGAATTTTTTTAGTAGCCCATTGTGATAATTTTGCCAAGGGCCTGTGAAAATCTAGGTAAAATATATTAGTAAATTCACCTTAATCCACAACTCTATCCAACTGTTCAGATAGCAGTGTTTAATGATATTTTTTTACTCTAGAAATGGTCTTTTATAGGACCACCTCATAAAATGACCTTTGAAGTGCTGTCTCATTTTACTTTTAACTTCAAATTATTATCTGATAAACAATTCACTGTATTAATAATTCCTTGGATTACCTTTTAGACATATAGGTTCAATATGTTACCCACTGATCCTTTTAATGGCAAATGTTTATAGTGAGAGTTTAGAAGTTGGCATGTATCCTATAGGAGCTATGCTGTTTCATTTTTTAGGTCCTCCAGAAATCCTCAGAATATACCCTATGAGACTTGCACCTTAGCATTTTTTTTCTGATCCCTTCAACTCCAACAACTATGTTCTGTTTCTAAAGAAGGCAAAGAAAATAAATAATGTATCTTTAAAAAATAAGAGACAAACTCAGGATAAATGCATGCAACATGAGAAGCTCTGAAATTAAGTGGCACAACTGATTTGAACCAAGACATTAAGGAGCCTTTCTCCTGACAATCAGCATTAAAATAACATTAGCTAGTAAGAACAAATAAATAAAAAATAAGTCCAAAAATAAATCAAAGTAGGTATAATAGAATGATGTTAGTCTCAAGTTTGCTTCAAGACATCCTGTCTCTTCTGGCAACACTTTTTAAGTGTTATCCTGCTCACTCAGGAGCAGTTACACATAGTGGAAATGAATACAAGCTAAGAGTTCTGAGTTCCCAAATCCCAATGGCTATTGTTTGCAAAGAGTAAAGAACTGTATTCATCTATAAATGAACAGGATTACTCTGGATTCAGTAATTCAGCCCTGTGTGAAGGACTGGGGTAAGACTGGTGCACAGTGAATTTATCAATGCCATGCTGAGTTCACTCAAACTCGTACTTGCAGCCCCAGAGGACTCGGGTTCAGTCAGAGCTCCCACTGGAGTGGGTGCCCAACCACGTTCACACATGCCAGGGCACAGCATGCTTCCTGTAGGGAGAAATGGTGAAGAAAATAGATGTGATGGGCCCTTTCAGTGTATCTTTGGAAGACACGCAAACACCTCAGCATTTGGCAATCAGATAGGAATGAGAATATAATAAAATCATAATATATAAACCATGTATATTCTGCTTGCAGGCCTCTGTCTAGCCAAGTGTTTTCAAACATTCATGTTAAATCTCCTTCTTGTTGCTGATGGTGGGGATATTTAATTTGGTTTCTTCAAAGTTCTGATGACTGCAGCAGCATCCCTAAAACACTTGCTCCCTAGCTGCATCTCAAAATAGTCTGAATTATCAACCTTTCTCATGAGTGATGAACTTTGTTCTTACATGCAGCTTTTGAGTTCATACCTAATATTGTAAGATCAGTGCAGGTAGAGAAACAAACCGGATTTTTCCTAAGAAAGCAGACAGACCCAAAGCAATGGCACAATGCCTTTTTTCAAAATGAGCCCTCAACAACTTGAGAATTTGCATGCTTTTACAATGCCACTAACATATGTGAACACTACAATGAAAGGAAATAAATGAGATTCAGGACCTATACACACATACAAACATATACATATGTATGTGACAGCCTCTCCACCCAGACCTCTCAGACCCTCCTTTCAGCTAATGGATTACTGGAAGTTATTACAGCCCTGTAAGTGCAGCCAGTTCCTGATGTTTTCCCCCATCTCATACACTGAGGGTCAGAAATAAAGTTCTTTAGAGTAAATTCAGCTCTTAGTGACCCCTCTGCATACTTACAGTCCTTCCTAAGTTTCAGCTTTTTCTAAACAAGGAAGACCAGCATCTATCTTCCTTTCTCAGAAAGGTCAGTAGGAAGCAAAGAACAGTGCTGATTTATCTTCATCACTTGGTGACAGGTTCTGTGAAGGCAGTTGCCATTTTACATTACTTTTTTTCAGAATCAGGGAATGTGGTAACTTACAATTCATCATTTCTGTGCCATTTATTTGTTGGGTATCCTGACATCCTCCTTGGATACTTGTCACTGTTGACAAGATGTTTGCAAACATCTTTAAATTATTTTGGTGGAAAGGATCTTTGCATTGTACTGACAGGCGAATTGGAGGAATGACGCTTCCAACCATGCACTAACTCTCTAATATATATACCTAAATCCATCCATATACAAAATCATTTGAGGATTTGAATCCAAGGTAAAGGGTTACTTACGCAGGACTCACTGGTACATTGATTCTTTGGCTAGATCTGTAATTTTTTTAAAAAAACTAGACTACAAACAGACAGATGAGGAGGTTACAGAAGGTTCAATGAGGCAGAGAGAAAGGTCATGTGAGATCCAGCAGCTCCAACTACTTTCCACTCAGTGATGGAAAATAGTAGCCTTATCCACAATTTGTATGTTTTATCACTGGCACCAGACAGAGAGTCAGAATCTGACTCATTTTAGAACACTGGGGGTGGGGAGAGGAAACAAAAAAGAAAAGAATACTCTAAATGCATGCATCCTTCGCTAAAGTCTTTCAGTTGGGTCAACCTACAAGTGTCCTGAGGACGAAGGGTATGCGTTGATCCAAAAGCACAATCAGACTACAAAGGAGATGAGCAAAAGATCTCATTCCCTTGCGCAAAGCTTGAAGTTTGGCTTGCAAATCACAGGCAGTGGCCAAGGAAAGAAATAAAGATAGGTACGATATATTCCTAAAAATATCAATAAATGTTTTATTCCAGAAAGGTTGTAATAATCAAAGGATCTTACTTTTGCTAAGTGGGGGGAAAGAAGTTCAAAACCCTAGAGAAGCACACAAAGGCTGCATAAAAATATACCCATATGCATATGGTCATGTAGCCTGAGAATCAGCACAGAAAGGTATGTAACAAAATCACAACAGTCAGGATTTTAAGCAAGCAGCTTTTGGAAATGTAGCTCTTAACAGTAGGAGAGCACACAACAGAGCTGCCAACTCTTCTTTTCTTCCCTCTGCAGGCCGTAAATTTGCAGAATCATCTCCTGGTCTCTGGGGAAATGCCCTTTGCTAGGCTGCTTTTCCTCATTTTCCTGTTCCCAGGAAAAAAAAAAAAAACCAACACAAAGACCAACCAACAGTAACTCAGAACATCTCCATTTTCTAGCAGCAGCCTGGTTAGCACCAAGAGTCACCACCACTGAGCCTTCCAGTCCTGACAGCATTCACCGACTTCTAAGAGCTATTCCTATTGATTTCCTGGGTTGTCATTCCAGGTCTATGTGAGGGGGACCCCCAAAAATCCTGCCATCCGCTGCCATCCTCTTGCCGTACGGGGATAACCCTACCTTGTACTCATCTACTTTTAATTAATTATGTTTAAGCACAAGAAAGAATAACTAAGCACTTGTGGAGAAAGGATGGGAGGAAGAAGAACTAAAAGCTGTTTTAGAGGGGAAATAAAAGATATCTGGAGTAATTTTCTCCCCTCCCCATCTCTCCATTTCTTCTTCTCATGTAAGAAAGTAAAGTAAGAATGAGTGTAAATAAACATACATATATGTACTTTCATATGCAAATGTTTCTAACTCTACAAATGAGTTTTTGCTGCTGGCTGCCGCCTGACAGTCTGAGATAGTGAAAGTGCAAGTCATCGAACAAAAAGCTGTGAGGAGAGCAACAGAGAAAATGCATCTAAAGAACAGGAAAGCTGCTTAAAGCCTAGGTTTTTAAGAGACCAAGTTTCGTGGTCAAAACTGCAATAAGCAAGACAAAATAAAACATTCCACAATAGGGGAAAAGTGCAGGAAATATAAGAATAGAAGACAGCAGAAGAGTAGCTGTTCAAGAGACAGCATATGCAAAGGTGAGTAACATCTAATTCCTTGGATCTGTTTCAAATGGCAGCGTTCATGAAATCCAGAGGAGTGGAAATGGTGTTTGGCAAAAATAGCCCACTTAAAGGGGAAGGAGTGCAGCATCTATTGACGCATGGGGCTGTTAGCAAACAAAAACTATGGTTAGTGGCAATTAGGGTTGTTGCAGATGTTCCGTTGACTCCAAACCCAAAAATAATGGAAAGGACAGAATGGAAAGGCTGATGTTTTCCTTCCACAAAACTATTAACACTGCCTGCAGTACTGCAGCCTACTTCACAAGGGGTTCCCCATATTTCCTGGAAATACCAAAATGCAATACACACTTGTGCTTCATCTAATGCACGCTCCAGTCTGGATTCTTCATGCACTTTGAAGGATTACAATTTTTCCTGTATCAGTTAGTTTTTCATCATGTTACCACAAAGTACTCAAGTACCTCTGAAAACGTATGGTCTATATTTGGGTGGTTGCCATTTCAATGAGACTTTTCTACAAAATAAAGCTTTTTAGCTTATGTTAAAAATGAACTCTGTAACATAACTTGAAACAAGTTGCAGCAAATGCTGTGCCATCATACCATCTGTGTTCAAGTACAGCTCTAAAGCTCTCCTCCTATTGCTTCCTAAAGTGGAAAATAATGGTAAAAAATAAAAACAGATAAGATGAAGAAGCACTGTGTATTGGAATACATTATGAACCTGAGCCTTACAATGTTTGTTTAAAAAAAACCCCTCTGTACCTGTATACTGTAACAAAGCATCATTCGGAAACCAGAGAGGAAGGTTATATTCTTCACATTTAAATTAAGCAACAGTGATGTTCTCACCTGACACAGCTAGTAAATTCTGGTGAGTTTCACTCTACACAATATTGCCTATTTTGCTTTTTTTAGCTCTCTTCACAAGCTTTCCAACAATATTCATAGGAACATGAGTGAAATTCATTAAACCTTGGAGTTAATGGAAGGAACTAGAACTGATAAGGAATAATTTTTTAAAATATCCCACTGTTAAATTAATGTCTAAGGTAACAGAGGTTGATGGGCAAAACTTACATGGAGTAAAATATACATTATGACAAACCCCAAGATACATCTTGGGCCACGAGGAAGAGTAGTAAGAAATCCAGAAACAGGTAAAATGCAGGTAAAATGCCACCATGGAAGAACTCACTGCTCTTTATATGATACAATGAAAAAAAGCCCAGTTCTTAAAAAGTCAACTTTGTCATGAGGAGCTTAAAGTAGCACCTTTCTGCTAGAAAGTCAAAATACAGGATCACTGTTTTGAAGATTAAAGTGACCCCGTTCTGATCACTTTACCTCACTCTCAGGTCTACAGTCACTTTGTCACTGCAGGGTGGGAGGAAAACAAGGACCACGCCGGGAAGCTGCCCTGGAACTGCCTGGAAAAGAGAGAGAGAGGCGTGCAGGCGAGAGCAGGAGGCAGCGCATCTGCGGGAGAACCTGCAGATGCTGTTTTCTCTGGTACCGACCCAACCTGCACCCGGCCACTCCACAACACAAATACATCCGTAACTTCCTCTTGCTTTCCCAGGAGCGAGCACTTCACTCCTCCTACGCTGCTCCCTCACACTGCCCCACCAACACATTTTTATGACTGCCGATACAAACACAGGCCCGTCCCGCGCCGGGGCTCTTCCTGCGCGAGTTGTTTGGAACGATCCCTCGAGCGAGTCCTTGCGGTCCGGGTGGGAGCGGCTCGGGGAGCCGCTGGATTCCCAGTGCGGCTGCAGGGCCGGGACACAGAGCCGGGACACGGCCCCGGGATACGGCCCCGGGCACGTGAGCTCAGCCCGAGGTCTCCGTGAGGTTCGCATCGAGCGGGAGCGGGGCGGGGAGCGCAGCGGGGTCTGCCGCGGGCACGGCCGCCTGCAGCCAGCCCCGCGAGGGCATCCCCCTCCCACTCTGGAGATGCTCCTGGCCATGGCACTGCCAGACACAACGTGAGTCTGGAAGAGAACCTTTAGCCTACCCGGCTCTTTCCAAAAATTATACCGAGGTGCTTTCTCCATCTTATTATTCTCCATTTTATTTCTAATCCTGTGAGACAGTGCTGATCCCAGAGCCCAGGAGAAAGCAGGAGAGGTCAGGACACTGCATACTTGAGACAGGGATTCAAGCTGGGGCGTGCTGTTCAGAAAGGGGACAAGTGAATGCCGACTTCCAAGACCTTTAGGAAACAGGGTTTTTTTTTCAGAAAATGAAAATGCATTTCCAACAACAGCAATGTTTATTAATACTCTTCCTACTCCTGTCAGCACGTTCTCATCAACCTTTCGGTGGTGCTGTCCGAAATGTCCCCTTGCCTTTCCAAAGGAGAGGCTTCCAGAGGGACGGTCCTACGCCTGCGGAGCCGCTGCTCGCCCATCCGCCAGCCCCGGGAGGGTCTCCCAGGGCCCTGCCGCCCTCCCCGGGCTCTCATCCTCTTCTGGACCTCTCGTTTGTAACCCACAGCATGTGTCGCGCTCCCGGTGCAGGATGGGGCTCCCGGGGCGCGGTTGGATGCGGAGCCGTTCCGCAGCCCCGCGTGTGCCGGGACAGTCCCGGTCCCTCCGTACCCTGGGGGCTCAGCCACCTAGCCTCGCGCGGGGCTGGGCGGGGGTGACTGGGGGCACTGGGCGCTCTGGGCCGCACAAAGCCGGGAGAGCCCGCCCGGGGTGCGCGGGGGGCGGCGGGGACATCCGCGCACACCCCGCGGCCGCAC
>VWZT01009417.1:0-58622 GCA_013397055.1 Pachycephala philippinensis | reverse complement strand
CGGGGACTGGCGGCGGGGCCGGCGTTGTGACCACGTTTGCCCCGGTCACGCCGAGCGGTAAATAGCCACCGCCAAACGCTTGCTTTAAAATGGCTCCTTAACCCCGCCGCGCGCGGTGCGGGCAAGTTCTTAAACGCGCGTCTGCGGACAAACGCCGGGTTTGTACCCCTCTGTCGGGGATTGGAGCTATTAAAACTTGTAGTCACCTGAAATGTTAAAATGTGCTTACTTTATTCCCAAAGACGGAACATAGCCCTGCCATTGTTTCTCCTAACGTCACATGAAATGACAAAAGTCTGAGTGGTTAAAAATGAAGATGCTTGGTTGGCACGTGTGGAACATATAGAAATATATAAAGCATCCATGACCAAAATTGGTCCATGCTTTAATAATCTTGTCAAACTTTAAAGGATGATGTATCCCCAAAGCACGTTACCAGTTCCTCCAAATGATTAAGTTAGGGTACACGGAAGGATGGGGGTGAGGGACAAGTATTTTTTTCCTCCTGTACCAAAATAAATTTCTCAATACGTCTGCTCAGCAGAGCTTAATTTTTTTATTTTTTAAGTGCTGATAAGACGGATTATGAAGCATCTCAGCCAGGCTGTGCTATCTGAAATACTGATGTTGAAGTAATATTTTTAAATAGTAAAATTTCCTTTTGTCTCTGAAAGCACAGCCTCTCAGGCAGAGCAGCAATACCTGACACAGAACATCCCATAATGGGGATTTCCATTTTGGGAAAGGGAGTTAGCATTGTGGGAAGGTGTACAACTTGCAATTTAGGTATTTGTTGCATTCTGACTTTTTAACATCCAGTGTGGGATTTGATTTGCAGACCTCTATGTGAAGTACTTCTGCATGTAGCTGTATGCTTCTGTTAAGGCTCAGAATGCTGCTTGGTATTGTTTGTTTCAGCCTTTATTTGGTTGTCTCCTGTGGAAAGCTTACTACTGGATATTTTCTTTGTCAGTTTTGTTGCACTGATATTGCAGTCTTACGAAAGAGTGGTGGCAAAGAATGAGGGTCATTTTTGTGCATAAGATAGAAATTATTTCGTTTCAGTTCACCTTTGGATGCTTTTGTTTGTGTTTATTAAAATAACATACTTTTAGAAGTTAACGGTCTTTCAGGAGGTAGCAGTGGCTTTAACTCTTCACTCCATGTGTCCACGTGTTTGAGCATCAAGTGCTGCTAGTATGCCTTGTGTTCTGGATTTCAGTTGGATCTCTTACAGTTCCAAACTACTTAGAGAATACAGGTTGCTCTGCCTATGAAGTTAAAATGCCTTTGTCCTTGACTAATGTGTGAATAATGCCTCACTATTTTTCCTCTTTAGAAATATCAGCATGGATAAAAATGAGCTGGTGCAGAAGGCCAAACTGGCTGAGCAGGCTGAAAGATATGATGACATGGCAAGTTGCATGAAATCTGTGACTGAGCAAGGAGCTGAGTTGTCCAATGAAGAGAGGAATCTTCTCTCTGTTGCCTATAAAAATGTTGTAGGAGCCCGTAGGTCATCTTGGAGAGTCGTCTCAAGTATTGAACAAAAGACGGAAGGCGCTGAGAAAAAACAGCAGATGGCTCGAGAATACAGAGAGAAAATTGAGACTGAGCTAAGAGACATCTGCAATGATGTGCTGGTGAGAAATAATGAAACTGTTGATCCATTTTTACTTAGAGTTGCAGAGTAAATGGTGCTGGGTCCTCTGGGACAATTTCTAGTCTGCCAGTAAAGCTATGGTCTGCTATGCTATTTCTGATGATAAGGTTTAAAAAATGTTTGAATTTTTCTTTCCCTCTAATGTGCTGATTATTTATATACAAATTATAGTTATAAATAGTTATGAATGTTAATAAATTTGGAGACATGTAGAAACATTATTGTACATAAAGTAATAGTCGTGAAAGGTCAACGTATTTCCCTGAGACTGAACTGTATACAGGTTTAGTTCAAGAGTTTCTCCTCCCCTAGTGCCCTTCCCCCTTAATGCAGTATTTGTATCCTAGATCTCTTTGATTTCTGCAACTTTAAAATGCTGCTGTAATTGTAAGAGGTAGTTCTTACTCTACGGAAACTGTGCCCCTCCCTGGGTAAGATGATGTAATGTTAGTTATGACTCAGCCGTGCAGAAAATTGCCTGCAGGAAGAGGTAGTAGAAATGCTGTGATACCCACTTAAACTTAAAATTTTTAGTAGCAAACTAAAAGGGTGTTCAACTTAGGCATTTTGTGAGACTTGTAGTTAAATTAAAATGTGCATGTACACAGCAAGCAATGCTGTATTTTCACTGGGAGGTTGGTTTATGAAATCCAAACCTCATCCAAATGCTTATTCCAGATTGTCAGGTTTTTTCAACTGCACACGCCTGTGGTGCTTCAGGGAGCACACGAGGAGCAGCTGTTCAGTCCTGCGACCACTTGTGAGGTAGAGGTTACTGTCAGCAATAGTTGTCCACTGCACTGTGGACCCTGCTGGTGTGTCATCCCATATGTGACAAGGGATCAACTGCAGGTGACAGAATGACATGCAACATGAGGGAAGTGTTAAATAGCGACCTTTGTGCCTGAAGATCTGATACCAGATGAAAATTTAAGATCAATGAGTAGCAAAAATTTTGCTTGATGTGTGAGATAACTAAATGATATGGGTGGCGATAGCTTCTAGAAGACTGGTTCTCCAAGGGTTTATAAGAGTCAGCATGGATAACTGAGTCTTGGCTTCCAGTTCAGGCTGGCCGCTATGGTTATTGTAACACACCCAATTTTGTATGTTTTGGTATGTTGTGTAAGGCTAGCTCTCTAACTTCCACCATGAAAATGGAAATGTAGAACTTACTCATAGGAAAGAACTGATTTACTACTACTTGTGTTGTAAAGTGGTGGCTCATCTATTCATGCCAAGGAAATGAGGATCCAAATCTGGCATTCTAATTGGTTGTTATTTCTTTCTTTAATTACTTTATTAGTGGGAAAGTCAGGCTTTCAGTTCAGAGTAATCTGAAATTCTTTTGTAAGATACGTTTTGGTATAAGAAATTATTTTAATTAAATCTGGGCTTAGAAACCTTAGAAGAATTTAGTGTTTGCAATTAATTTTTTGTCTGATAATGGAAACCAGGTTAAGGTGAAACTAGCTTTTATTGTGCATGCTAAATACAAAAATTAAAACCCAGCTTTTGAGTTTGCTGCAGCAACTGGAGTGCCTGGGAGGGGAGGAATATGGGTGGAGAGTCTTGTTAAATCTTCTGAATCTCAAAATGGACTTGAATTTCTCTTTGTGTTAATGAGACATACATTATTCAAAGAAGTTATTGTTCTTTGACATGTTACTATTTTTAAGAAGCTAATGACTGACTAATTTTTAACATTGCCAGTCCAATTTTTCTTAATACATTAAGGAAAAATTACTGTCCAGAAGAAACAATGCCTTAGGCAGTGATTAGCAGTAAAAAAACTACTTTTTTGACTTAAATTTAAAAAGAAAAAAATTAAAACTTTTGTATTCAAAGGATAGGATTTAAAAATACTTTCAAATGACATGTGCTACCTTTGATCTTGCCAATTCCAGTGAAAAATTAGATTTATATTTAAAAACATACTCTTGTTTTCTTAAAGAATCCTATTCATGTATATTCTTACCTAGAAACATGGCTTCCTGTATTGCTTTATCTGACATCCACTTCGCTTTAACAAAAAAAAAAAAGAACTGTGGTAACATTTAGTTGTTTATTATAAGCAGGAGTCTGCATAGTGCTACATGCAAATGTAGAACTAAGGTTTGGGTTTAGTTTTTGGGTTTTCTTTCAGAAGATCTCTGTAATTTTTATGCAGCATAATCTAGTCTGTAACTGTTTCCAGACGTGAAAAGCAAGGCTTACCAAATCTTAATTGGTGTGAAGTATGCCACTAATTAATAAGACCTGAAGTGTTAAACTTTGAAAGCTTTTAGTCATGAGCCTTATCAATTAGAGTACAAAAGCAGCTCGGCAAGTTTAGTATCTTTTATTGAGGCTGTGGCTCTGTTTGTTGTTGTGTCTTCAGTTGTCTGCTAGTGTCTTAAGTAACGTTTAATGCCCAGGGGTGTTACATCACAGCTGAGTATGACTGCTGTCCTAACTTCAGTGTTGAAGGGAGGAAAGCAATTTAGAGAATGTGTTTGTGACTAGAAGAGTGGCCAAAGCTGGCTCCTCTGTAGCTTCCTGCTCTCTTCCCTCATTTGTTGGAATGAAGTCTCTAGTGTACTGGAAGAAATAAATAGCTCCTCTAATCCTGTAGATACCAAGTATACTAAACTCTACCTGGGCTTTGTTTCCATCTCTTCTACTAAGTTACAGAGAGAAGAGCAGCCGTTAGTGATGAACTTCTTTCTCGCTTCATCCCTATTAGGCCCAATGATAGAAGTTTTAATAGTTACGTGGTCAGGTCTGAATGTTTATTTTTCTCTTTTACACTGACCTTGCAGCAAGAAAAGAGCATCTGCGTCCTTGCTACTTCCTGAGTCTTTTTTTTCTTCAACCTGCCATGGAGTACCTCTACAACTCTACAAAGAGTTGAACTCGTCCTCTTGTTTGCTGCAGCCTCAGAGTGCTGCTGTACAAAGATGAGACACCTAAAATATCTTGTTCCAGCACCAATTCTGTCATATATGCATTTAAGTATATTAAAGTGTAATATAACCAGTTCTAGTTTGGAGTTGGTCTGGTAGTGCTGGTAAACCTCAAATAATTGTGACACACTGAGTGTAGTACAAGTTCCTTGCACTGTGGCAATGAAGACTGTATTTCCAAATTCTTCAATAGTAATACAGTGTGTGTGACACTGTGTGTAAGGAAGCACATTGCCATTCTTGAGCATCTGAAAAGTGCTTGAGTATTATAGAAAATTTCCAGTTGATACAGGAAATTAAGCTTTTAGTTAAGTACTTTTCCTCATGTTAGCTAAGGGTGTGCTTCATGTCCTGTTTCAGTTTTTATAGTAGAAATGAAGGTCTGTCTAAAGTACCAGTATAATGATCTATAATCATCTTTTATTTGTCATTTCCATAATAAAAAATGTTATTAATATAACAGGTGTGGATTTTCTTTAAACTGCTTTTTCCCTTTAGTAGAAAAGTGAGCTGTAACTGAAGTGATTTAAGTTAAATCTGCAGTAAGCTTGAGTTTTTCAGCTGACGAGGGTTCTGAAACACAGAGAAGAATGGAGAGGTCTTTGAATAGCTAACACTTTGCACTACTTGGATGTTAGAAGTTCTCAGGAGCTCTGGTAGCTTTCAGGTGGACTCTGACATGAGCTGAATGTAAGCTAGTAATTGGAAGCATGACTGGCTATCTTCACATTAGTATGAATGTACTTTGAGACAGTTGCACTCTCTTCGCTAGGCTGGCACATACTCCATCAGTCCCTGCATGTCCCCCAAGTGCTCAGTTCTTGCTCCCACGTTCTTGCCCAATGCCCAGTCTTCTGGGTGATGTTGCTTCCCCCTCCGAGTTCCACCACAGAAATACCCTAAGTAAATTTCTTCTCTGGCAGTGCCCAAGCACCCTTTCATTATTTCTTTGCCCTTTTAGTTTGTTAAGGTCTGGAGAACTTCCACAAACCTTGGCTCCCCTTCAGCCTTCTGGAGTTACTGTTGCACATAGGTGCTACTCAGCACTTTTTCCCCCACTCCTTTCCTGCCAGAAAAGTGGCAGGTTAAGGGTGTTGTTCAGGACCTTCCAATAAGATTAATTGTTTGCTTTCTTCACTACATTATTTCTTCTGAATTTCACACTCAGAAGTGTAAAATGGTACTCCTTATGTGCTCATACTCGAGATTTCCTTGCACTTGTTACTGATGCTTCACTTTTTAGAAGTGGTAATTGTGAGAACAGAAGGTTCAGTTACATCTCAGATTGGTGAATTTAGGTTTACATTTCATTTTTATGTATATTGTTGAGAGGGGGAGTAGAATGTTTAGTAACCTGTCATGGGGCTGCAGTTCACTGGGGGAGGAGAGTGTAATTCCATTCCCAATGCATCTAAATGGCTTTTTAAAGAACATACCACAGAATTAATGCCTATTGCCATCATTCTCAAATTACTGTGGAACTATTTTCTCTTTGCCTGCAAACATCTAATAGGTTACTATGTTAACTTGTATAAAACCTCTCTAATAATTCTTAGTGACAGGGTTAGGAAATTTAGTCTCCTCTCCTACAGGAAGCCGTATGCTTTTTGACATGCACATGTGTGAATTGTCTTTTTAAAACTCAGCCATTGTATGCTCAGTGTGTCCTCCTGATGGTTAAAGAGCACAGGTAACCTGTAGTCTGACAATACCATACAACCTTGCTATGATGATATCTGATACTAACAGAAAATTCAGTGTTCTGACTGAAAGTCACTGCCTTCAGTTCCATGACTCCTTCAGGCTTGCTTAATGTTTTATTTTTTACTGCACTTCATCTTTGAGATCTGTGTCATTTTTTTTTCAGAAGAAAAGGGGAGGCATTTGTAGAACCTTTTATTTTCAAAAATGTCTGTTACAGAAAGGGGTGGTAAATGTGTTGAAATCTAGGAGTTGGGTGCCCAAAATAATTTAGGTTGGAAGAGAAGGCATTAGTCATTGTGTTTAACTCAGCTCAGAACAGATCTGGCTTGATCACTTTGTTCAAGGCCTTGTCAGTCAAATTTTTCTTACATTTATGTGTGGAGATTCCACAGCCTCTCTGGGCAGCCTGTCTTATTATTTGTTCCCGTTTATTGTTAAAGAATACTTGTAGGTAATCAGAGCTTCTCACGTTCCAGCTTGTCTGCTGCCTCTTGTCATGTCATTGTAGACCTCAAGAAAGAGTCTGGCTCCATCTTCTCTAGGCAGCTGTACACAGCAGTAACATCTGCTGGTCTTCTCCAGCCTGAAGAAACCCATCTCTCTCAGCCTTGCCTTGTACCTCATGTGCCCCAGCCGCATAGTCTCTTCAGTATATCTGTGTCTTTCTTGAGCTGGGGAGCTCAAACCTGGACATAGAACTCAACTTGTCATCTCAAGTTGTTAAAATTTGCATTAAAAGATGGCAATTGGTAATGTGTAAGTGGCATATGTGAAAATACATGCGTACTCTGGTTCACAAATGCTTCTTCGAATGAACTTTTATATATTGCAGAGCAAAATGTAGCCAGGGTTTGCTAACTTGCAAGGGTGGTTATAATTTAAGCTTTTGATTAACTCTCCAAGTCTGGCTTTTTCAGTAAGGGTTTGGTTGGTACAATTGCTCGTATATATTGAAGGTAGGAAGCAGAGGCAATTTGTATCAACCTCATTATTTCACTCACTTTCCTAGTTGTAGCTACACCCTTTCAGGTTTGGGGTTTTTTTTGGCTGTTGATTTTTTATTTTGGTTTAGGTTGTTGGTTTGGTTTTTGTTGGTTTTTTTCTTTTGCTTTGCTACAGTGAAAGCAGTGCCTAAGCTAGACGAATTTCCTGTACTTTTTTAAGCAATTAGACTGTTGTAAAACTGTTGAATCTTTGATAATTAAAACATCATTCATGGATCAGTTTAAATATGAGATTACTTGTGTTGTTTTTAATTTATTCCAATCTTAGCAAGAAGGGCATCCATAATGTTGACATGTATGTTTAATGGTCCCATTTATCATAAAATCGGCTAAGGTGCTCTGCATAAATGCAGCTACTTCTTGTATTAACTGTGCTTCCACATGTGTATACACATATGTACATGTATCTACATCCTCTTGCATTTATTGGAAGTAGAAAAAACCTTTATTATAACCACTAGCCCACTGTATTAATTTCATTTGGCATTAATGTTTAATAATTGGCTTTGATTTACAGTAAAAAGGTACAGAGTGTTTATACTGTTCAAAAGCATCCAAGTGACAGGTTGCTTTATTTGACAGCAATCTTCATTGTTCAAGTACTTTATGTACCTGCTGCTGATCTGCAGTTCTAAACAGCAGAATAAAGTAAGTTGATCAGTTTAGTCACCTATGACAGATAACTCTTCATCTTCTTTGTGCTGCTGAAGGAAGAACTTCATTGCATGTCCTTGCAATTTTCTGGAGCTAAGTGTATTTTTTAACTGGTTGATTGCTTAGAAGTCTAAGAGCAGAAACACTGCAGTGTTAATATATCATCTTCTCCTTGTGCCTGTGGAAGCCATAAGTGGTAGAAACATAAAATTTAGAATGTGAGCAGAGTTAGTGCATTATCTCTGCACATCTGTACGAACAAATACTGCACTATCTCTGGTTTTATCTAGAAACTTCTGACTCATTGCCATGCACGTGACAGAAGTGCATTTCTGAAACAGGTTCTCAAATGCTTCACTTGTTCTTTGCTGTGAGCAGACATCAGCTCCTGCCTCTGAAGCTGGTTGTCCATTCAGGCAGTAGTTGACTACCATTTTGAAATAGTTTGAGAAAGCTTTTGGTATTAAAGTTGAATGAAGAGAATTAAGATTGTGATTATTTCTCAAGCTTGTTTTTTTTTACTGAATGTCAAATCTTGTGCAGTGGATTATTTTTCTTGAAATCTGACAGAAGATTGGCAATGCCTCTTAAAAGGAGAAGTAATAAGTCATGTTCTGCTGAGACCAACAGTAAATTCTTAAATTTTTTTATCAGATATAATAGGTTGAACTTAATGATCTCAGAGGTCTTTTCCAACCTACTTGATTCTGTGATTCTATAAGGCAGCTCAAATGAGGCAGAGAAAAGTTGTCAGTTGGTTTTTGTTGGTGGTGCATTTTTTTCTGGATGTTACCCTTTGTGATTATGTTACAAAAGATTTAACAAAGGTAATCTGATCTTTTAACTGGTCATTTTCTCCTAGTGCAGAATAGGTTTACCTTGCTAAAATGGCATTTTTCCTAATGAAATGTTTTTATTAACACTATGCTAGCACTGTGCTATGGTGAACCCCTAGTTGATCCATATTTTGCTTCAGGAAGTTTCAAATCTGCTCAGAGTGCAAGTTGCTAAAGATAAATGGCTCCTGCTTCTATTTCTGATCAAGGATAAAAAGTGTTACATCATATTTACGGGGAGTTTCATTAGTATTTGTTTAGACACCAAAACTGTAGTGTCTTAAGACAGCTTAAGACGTGTTCTGGTTTGGAGTACAGGCACAATAGCTGTAGCTGAGACCTACCTCCTGAGCAGAAATTCTCACCCAACTCAGTTGGTTTCAGTTTTTTGCTATCTCAAGTTTCTCAGAGGATGTTCTGAAAAGAGTAATGATCAATGTATCTGGTACCATTTTATTTTGATACAAGTCCCCAATATTCAAGAAGCAGGTTAATGAGGTGATGAAAAAAAAAGGCCCAGGTAAAAATTGCATACTGACTTTGATCCTCAGCGGAAACTGTTTATTAGTATCTATAGCAATGCCTCAGAAAATGCAAGACTTTAATCCTAATGTTTTTCTGTTAAGTGTCTTTACAGCTGCTGCCTTTCATATGAGTTTCCTCTGAGTGGGTTACTAAACTGGAGAGGTATTTTTGCCTGTGCTTCAGAATTTGGTTCCTTTACCATCATGTTTGTTATGCATGCTTTGGTAAAAACCAGTAATGATTGGCATGAAACACCTGAGCAGTCTTTTGAATTACCTCAGAAGAGTATATCCTGATACAAGGCACATTCGCCTCCCTTGCCATAAATACTAATTGGAAAGCAAAATAGTAGAAGAAAATAGCTAGTAAAGGATATGGTAGTCTAAGTTGGGGAAGGCAGCTCTGCAAAGGGAGCTACATGTATGGCTGTAAAAGTGTGAACTGAGATGCTGCTCCTCATTGCCTCAGGTGCTGTCCTTTTCTTTTTTTGCTGACCAATGGTGTGTCCATGCCAAGCACCCTGTACCCATTTTTGTGCATACACCTACTTCTCACTGACTTGTGTCTATCCCCCAGCATATGTCTCAGC
This sequence comes from Pachycephala philippinensis, assembly GCA_013397055.1. Taxonomy (NCBI): domain Eukaryota; kingdom Metazoa; phylum Chordata; class Aves; order Passeriformes; genus Pachycephala; species Pachycephala philippinensis. The sequence goes on along the minus strand of VWZT01009417.1, from coordinate 48,702 downwards.
ATGAAGATGATTTTTCAGGGTGTCCTACTTCTTCCATGCTTCCTTCGCCTGCCCATATGTGAGGCTGCTTTTGTTCTCTTTTCTAAGGAAACACATTTAGACTGGTTTAGTAATATTTTTATGTATAAACTAAGGTTTCTTGCCATTCTTTCTGTCATATGGGAGTCTCTTCTGTCCATGAGTCCTTTGTGATCTTTTTTTCAGTTACCCTCTTACTACTCAGACTTCATTTCCTCTATTCTTTTCCTTTCTAGATCTTCACCAGATTGACTACAGCAAACCTGCTAATCAAGTGTACCTTTCTCCTGCTCTTAGCAATTCCACATGTCCCTGTGCACATCACATCTCCCACTGTTGCATAAATGCTGCAAATTACTCCGCAGTCAAATTCTTCCCTCCCCCTTGAAGGTTCTTCGTCCTAAATTCTGAATTCCTCTTCTGCTGAGGGTCATGCTTCTCGTCTCATCTCTTCCAACCAGCCTTGTCACCTTTCTCAGACTTCTGCTGCTGTTTCTGTGGGCAGCCAATTTGATAGGAAGAAAGAAAAACTGGTACTGGGGACAGGCAGCAGGCTGGTTTCCTTCTTCAGCTGATGCTTTAGCAGAGATCTCCAGTGCCTCAGCAGCCACTAATATTGACAGCTTTTCTTGTATTCCTGTTCTAGTGAGCAAACAAGTAGAGAGTTCTGTAGCTAATTTAAAGCTGTAGCTTCACTTTTGGTTGGAGTAGAAGGCTGACCACAGTCCTTTCGGTTTTCCCACAAGAGGGTTGGAGGTCACCCATGAGGCAGCAGTTGCAGAGCTCTTAATCCAGACTCTGGGCAGAACTGTAATCAGGAGCAGCATATTAAGCCTGGGTCAAAACAGGGTTTGGGAAGGGATTGTCTAAAAATATTCCTCTTAAAAATGCAAATACTCATCACTTTTCTCCAACAATTCAGATGGATGTGTGTAAATAAAATAACTGGCCACGAATGGTTTAATTAAACCCTTTGTAGTGTGTGTGCCAGTCTGTGCAGTGCAGCTAATTACATGAGTTGTTTCATTGCTCATAACTTTCCTAATCCTCATGTGGAAAACATTTATGGAAAATCCCTTGCTAGCTTCTAATGGGAATTGATAGGTGTCTTTTCTGGTTTGTTAATGAAACTGAGAAGTAGATTAAAGACAAAAGTAACACTCTCATGTACAGGTAGGCAGGTATCTACAGCTTCTTCTCTGGTGCATTGTAGCTATTAAGGTTATTTTGAAGTAATGGAAGTTTAAACGTGTGGAATATGGACAAGAAGCCTGTTAAAAGGTTATTACCTTCAGAGAAACCACATCTGGCTCAGGAAGTCCCTGGGCATTGATGGAGACTAAGAGAAGCATGACAGTTTCTTCCTTTGTGTGTTTTTCTAGTGGCATCCTCTTTTGGGCAGTATAGCAGTGAGGTTAGTAGACAGAGGAGTCCTGTCGGCTGGTATGAACCCTCTTGTGTTCTTATAATGTCTTGGAGAAAGATAGTGGAATGCTGATTACATCATGAAAATACCAGGCTGTTGTCATTAAATATTAAATTAGTTTTAGGCTGAGCTTAAAAAAAGATAGAGGTTCTGTCATGTCTTTCATGAATTTAAAAACCAAGAATTTTCCATGTCATTTTCATCCCTATCTCATATACCATAGATGGGTGACAAGTGAGCTGAAGTTCAGCTAGTACTCTTGTGTAGTTTATTCTCAAAATCAGAAAAAATGTCATAACTATTGTCAGTTGTCTTTTGATACTGGATGAAAACAAAAAGCCTGCTTATTTATTGAACAAAAAGCCAGGTTATGTCAGAGGAGAACTGATACTATTTAAATTACCTCAAGTTTATCAGTGTATTCTTCTGGAGTTTTGCCATTCTGCACCTTGGTTCTTTTGTGCAAGAATAATATCTTTTTATTTCTCCAATAATTCTAGTGTTTTTACTCAATTAGATAGCTTAATAATTAATCTTTTCCATATTTAAAAATAAGGCTTCTTGTTCTCCGTACTTCACCTATGTATTATCCACTAACTGCTACTACATTTTCCTAGAATCTGATGACTGTTCTTATTTTCCTGCTTGTCAGGAGGGAAGTATATAAATAGAAAATCGATTTCTTGATGCAGTCATCTCTAGTGCATTAATAATTATCTAAAGTTTCTAGGCAATGACATATAATGAGACCAAGCCTTTAATAAAGGGAAATAAGCACTGAACTAGAAGCAACAAGGCAAAACTGAGCATTAAAACAAAATTAATTTAATGCTCTTATGGTGGATTTGGGAATAGATTTCTGGCCCACACAAGTTACTTGCCAAAGATGCAAATGTTTTTAAGACAAGTAGTTTTAGGCTTCAGGTGTCAGGAAAGGACTCTTCAAGTCTTCGTGTTGGCTTCCTGTCTTCAACTGCAGTTGGACAACTGAAGCATGTCCACTTGCAGTAAGAAGCAGACAGACTTTTCTGAGAAGGTTGGCTATTGAGGTTTTTTTGTTACTACTTGTTAGGCTTCTTTCACATTCCCAAGTAAGTCTGATAACTCTTAACCTTTCAGACTTTATCTTGCAAAACCACAGGAAAAAGTACATAGAGCCTTTCATCAAAATGGGCTCAAAATCTGTTGTGCTTTGTGTTGCCATCTGTTGACTGTATCCTGTGCAGAAGGTAGAATGTGTGTAAGAATTAAGAAAGTCAATCTCTTTCCAGTTTAGTGTTTAAAATAAGCCAGGATTGAAGTTCACCACTAGAATAATTCAAGTTGTGTGCAGACAGCTTCTGGTATGTCTGTGGAGACAAAGACTTCTCTCTAGTACGTACTTGCTGGGGGTGAGGGAATGTACCAAATCTTATCAATGGTATGTGTGAGCACAGCTGACATCTCCTGAGTCTGAATGTGTGTGTTTGCCGGTCCAGGGAACCAGAAAGCTGTTGACTTAGTCATAACCAGAATTGCAGGTGTGAAGTGTTGAAGCCTGATCTTTGAACGGCCAGCATATTAGTAAGAGTTGATATTCAGATTTAGTACATCCTTTAAAAAAAAAAAAGTAATTCCCATTAAATCTTTCTGAAAAGACTTACAGAAAGTGCTAGAAGCACTTGTACAAGCTGTTACGGGTTTGGGCTGAAAAGTACTCTAAAATGCTGCTGCATCTGCCTGGTTGACTACAATGGTATGGTTTGTTTCACAGCACTTAGATTCTTGCTGTCAAATTAAAAGTTCTGACAATTACTGCTGTGTCCTTGGGGGCTTTCAAGGGCAGGGAGTGGTCGTTTAGTTTTGTTTGGAAAACTCTTCCTACCAGATGCTGATCAAGATGCTGTAATTAACTGATCATGTATTAGCGTATATGAAAACTAGATGGGAGTTTTGCGTGGTAGCAGGAACACGAGCAAGCATGAGACCTTAACTACATATAATGTAGCTGTAATACAGATGGGCTGTATGGACTGCAGTTGTCAGGGCGTTGTATGCATTGCAGTGATGCAGATCACGTAACTCAGTAAATACAGATCACTTACTGATCCAGTCTTGGACTAGCTGCTGCCACTTCAGTGGCCTGTATGGTGATCAGCTCTGTGCTGATGAACACTGCCTTGTCAGCTGGTAGAGGAGAGAGAAGGTGGGCATGTATTGCTGGTGCTGCTGAAGCTTTGGACAACCAACCTATCAATAGGACTTAAATATCAAGCTATTCCTCCTTGTGGAAAAAATTGTATCCTTCAGAGACACTTTGCAGTTAAAGCTATTAAAAAAATCCACAAGATAAACAGTAATCCCCATAAACTTATGTGTTGGCAGATAACAAATTGTTAGATTTGTTGTGCTTTTGATTCTGCTGTCTTCTGTAACTGAACTTTTAATTAACAATTGTTTCATTGGCCTTACCTGTCTGGCTTTCTGTAGCCACACTACCTCCATGCAGGTTGTGCTTTCACAGCCACTCTCTAGGATAAATCAGTGTACTCTGAATCTTCAGGCTAACTTCAAAGGAGTGGTCTCTGTCTACTTAGGCCAGTAAAAGAAAATAGATCCTGAAATAAATGGACTAATACAAACAGAAAAAACTGAATTTTTAAGACTAAATAAATAATAGGGTAGAAATCTCCTTTCAGTCATTACACATGCTAGCTTTTAAATGTTAATCGCTTGCAGGTTTTATTGTTGCTCTATGAAGTATTTGGCATAAATAAAATTCTTCCAAAGATATGTGGCACACCAGTCCTACGTGTTGTTTGTATAGAATAGACTCTTTCATCCGAATATGAGTAAGCTCCCAGTGCAGTTTGAGTCGGAGTCTCTTTGCATTGGCTATATTCTGTGAATAGCTGTTCAAAGGGATTTTCTGAGTTCATCAGTCTTTGAAATTCGACATGGCTGTAGAACTTTTTTCAGTACAGGACTTACAGTGTTCAAGCTCCTGTTGCCCTGCTAGTATCGGTCTGTTTAAAAGGACAATTAGTAGTCTTTCCTACTAGTTGTCTGCTGGTGCAATTCACCCATTTAGTTTGCAAACAACTTCACCTCATTTGTGATCTAAGTGAAGTTTGAATCTTGGAGCTTGGTTGCTGCTGTGGGAGTGAGTACAGCTGTACGATTTAATCAAATGACCTACAATACAGATGAGGAATAATTTCTGTTTCTGGAATCACTGAAAATATATTGGTCTGGCCAATTAATGGAGGAGGCAGAAGGAGGGCAACTCCCCACGGTGCCAGAAGAGTAGGTGTAGACTGACACACCTGGCTTAATTGAAGTCTCACAGAGAAAAACTAATAAGGAGCCTCATTCTCAGTAGCTGGTAACCTTCAGTTGTCACTGGAGTTTCTTGGCACTCATGAGAATGTCACAGCTACAAACCTTGAAGCTTTCTAATGGTGAGGACAGAGAATGTAAGTAGTTACAGAGAGCTGAGGGATGTTACCCATAAATCTGCTGGCCTCCTGCGGCATCCCAGCCTCACTGGGGCAGAGCTGGCTCTGAGCCCTTCTCCTGGTGTCGTGGGATGCCCTCAGAAGGGTGCCTTTGGCATGAGGCAGCTCAGCAGCCCATTTGACTGTCTTCAGAAAAAATACTTCTGCTGCTGACTGGCTTGTGTTGAGTTCTTCTGTTGCCAAAGAATTGTCTCTGCTGTCATTTGGATGGGAAGCAAAGACATGCAGTATTTTTCAGTGTCTCCCTGCGTGGTTATAAAATGAAGTTATGTACCAAGCCCCACAATACTGGAAAGGCCTAATATTAAAGATGAACGGATAAATTCACTACGTTGAAGCCACTAAAGGAAGTCCACTTAGAGATTTTTATCTCATTGTAGCATAGGCAAAGCTGAACCTTGTCTGACTTTGGTTTCTGTCAGCCTGATTTCTTTGTCATCTCTCTGCTGAGATAGAAATTATTAGAGAGATGGTATGATGGGTCACTTCGTTTTGAGGAGTCTCACACAAATTTGAGTGTACCAATAAATATTCATTATTAGCATTAGTACCAAATTAGCAGTACTTTGTTTAAAGAAAAAAGCAACCAAAACAAAAACAAAGACCAGATTTGCTCTTGCTCTTTCTGTGAGTTCCAGTTTTCTGTAGCTTGTTGGCCTGTTAAGCAGAGCAGGTACCACAGGTGCCCATGTCACAGTGCAGTAGTTGCAGCGTACCATATCCAGGGTATGCCTGTCCCAGGAGTAGGTCCTGTAAGATGTTCATTTAACCTGGATGGCCTTGAGAGGGAAGTACTGTAAAGCAGCCATCATTCTTTAAGTTGGAACTAAGCTTGTCCATTTCTGTGGTATCACTCGAAATACAAGCTAAAAAAAGTGAAGTGAAACTGCAATGTCAGTCATCTAATTTACAGGTGAAAAAAGAGATGGCCAAAAAATTTGTACTAAAACTTCTTTTAAAAAATTACTTTCTGCACAGCCTTCACCAAGTATATGTAACAGCCTCTGATTCAATTCTGACTATTCAGGCATGCTGTACCTTTTTTGACTTTTAAATAACTGGCTTTTCTTTTAAAGTCTGACTTCAAGCACTCAATATCACAAAGTCTGACAAGCTTGTACCTTAATTTGACTAAATGTGTTGGAGCTAGTGATTTTTTTTCTTTTTTTTTTTTCTTTTCATCATAATAGAACTCTTGCTAAATTATGTGAGTGCCTCAGCTGGGAACTTGCTATGTTAACAAGCAGTTAGAATAATCTAGAAAATCTGGTCTTAACTGTCAGCCCATGGGGAGGATTTGGTGGAGTGACTCCAGAGGGCTACCTTTGCTTTTGGAAGATAGAGGAAACACCTGTTAGGGCAGCACATAAAGTCAAATAGAGGTGCTACAGAGCTGAATGTCTGATTGTTAGCTGTCTGGAAATGCAAGAATCCAGGTTCACCTTGTGGTTTCTTGCTGGTGATGCCAGTAGAGCATTCAAGTTAATGGGAACTGGGCTAAGGAGGCTTATTTATTGCCTGTGTTTGTAAAATAATTGGGTCTGTGATTTGGCAACTGATATATCAAATGCTTTCATTGTATTTTGTGGATGCAGACTTTATTCCATGGTATATGCTCGGCCCAGAGTCTTTGGACTACCTTATTTTTGCCAGGGTTCTACATAATGGCTTGTAGAAAGTCATCCTTTGGTCATATAAAACTCATCTGCTAAATTGGCACAGCCTCCTCCTCCCCATCAAGGCACACAATGCAGCATTCCTTTTATATCTAGAATTGGAATCCAGAACACGATCTCTAGCTGACTGTGTTATGTAGGATGTGAAGAAAATAACCAAAAGTGAAGCTGTCTTGACTTTGAAATAAAATGAAATATAATTGAATTGTTGGTTCAGCATGCTGTAAAAGTATGTATGTTCAAAACACTGTGTTCTTTGTTTCCCTTTTAGTCTCTGTTGGAAAAGTTCTTGATCCCTAATGCTTCGCAAGCAGAAAGTAAAGTTTTCTATTTGAAAATGAAAGGAGACTACTACCGTTACTTGGCTGAGGTTGCTGCTGGAGATGATAAGAAAGGTATTGTATGTCAGCTCGTGGATAAACATTGTCCAATTAGATTGCTTTTGGTGGAGCAGTGACACAACTCTAATTTCAGAGTAATTCTGATTTGGATGTAAATTTCTTTAGTAATAGGCTTCCTGTTTTCTGAAGGAAAATCATAGATTGTTGGCTTTCAGATGAGTTACAAAAATTTCCATGTACATGCCGATGGAAGCACAAAACAGGCGTTGAATCACAAAATCTTGAAATCATCTCCAACTTATGCATGCATGTACCTGGTTTATCACTGAAGCACAGGTTTATGCATTTCTTGTCTGTCTGAATGTTAGGGGTTTTGCCTCCTTGTAGTCTTGTAGTTTTCTGAAGACTTATCCGTGCCATTTCTCCTGCATTTCTGCAGAGTATAAGAAGTCTGCATAGGTTCAGTGAGCAAAGAGACTAGAAACAACCTGGAGGAGAAAAGGTTTAATAAAATTAATATTACTGTTAGGAAAATTTCTTCTGTAACCGTGGTAGCTCAATGTCCAAATGTCTTCTGTCTCCTTAAGTTTCTTGTATTTTCATGTAAGCAGCTTGTCACAATTGCAGGTAAGTTGCCTTCACTTAAATTTAGTTAGAAAAGTTAATATGAGGTACTCAACATTTTGGGTTCCTTACCTGCTGTGGTTGGAGACACCCTAACAGCATTGCTGCCTCCAGTCAAACTGAGTCGCCTTCCGTTCAGAGCGATACATTAGTTGAGATGCAGCTTGCTGCAAGCAGTGCCAGGCTGTTTCCTGGAGCCACTTCAGGGCTGCTGGCAGCGTGCCCTGGGGAGCAGCACACTTCAGCACAGAGCCAGCCTGGGATGTCAGACTCACTCGGGCTGCCCTGAGCCTGCAGGAATTGGGGATGCGTGGGAGCATGCGGAGGGTCTGACCCCATGGAGGTGGGTGGCACCCTCGGGGGTCTGGAGCACGGAGCTGTGCGGAGCTGTGCGGCCGGCCCTCGGCTCCGCTCTGCCCTCGGCACCGCTCTGCCCTCGGCAGCACCAGCTCAGCTCCGCTCTGCCCTCGGCACCGCTCTGCCCTCGGCACCGCTCTGCCCTCGGCACCGCTCTGCCCTCGGCAGCACCAGCTCAGCTCCGCTCTGCCCTCGGCACCGCTCGCCCCTCGGCAGCACCAGCTCGGCTCCGCTCTGCCCTCGGCAGCACCAGCTCAGCTCCGCACAGAGCTCCTGAGCACCTGCAGCCCCTTGGCTCGTGCTGCTCTCAAGCTAATAAACCCCCCAGTATGGCACAGAACGATGCTGGTGGGACTTCAGAGACCAGATTGAGTTTGGCGTAGAGGTGAAACGGACATGGAGTAATTCCGAGGGGATAGATGTGTCTGCTTTAGTGGCATATGTGTTATATCCCCATTACACAGTGAAGCCCAGTTTCCCCAGCATGCTGGATAATAGAGAGTTACACAAAGATCCTAAGACTTAGTACCTCAGGCTCAATTTGATTTCTGATGTTTACTGCATGCAAACTGACCCACTCTTGGTGACTGCAGAATTGTATGTGTTAGCAGTACTTTAGATCTGTTTTAGAGTTAACTGTGATTTCCTTTGGTAATTCTAGTGATCTCTGTTCACATGCATAGGAGATAAAATATTTTGGGTCCCCCAAAGTTTCTTTTTCTGTTGAGGATTAAGTTACAGGCTCTAAAATTAGCCTGTGAAAATCTTTGTTTAAAGTGCTTTTTAAGTTTCTTTTTATTTAACCCAGTCTCCTGGCTGAGCAGTTTTTGGTCAGTTTTCATTTTTTCAATTTATCCCCCACCTCCAGTGTTTCATGTCACAGGCTTTTCCTGTATGCTGTCTGTGACCTTGAAGAAGAGCAGTTGATAATTATTGTTTAGGAAAGAATGGCTGTTGAGTTGGACACTATTCTTCCAGACTTTTGCAGTAAATACAGCGACAATACAAAGCTCCCAACTCTAGGAATTGTATTTTTATCTTCATAAACCACACAGTTTATTTTATCAAATGGGGCTTCCTTACGGCAGTCTAGCAGACAGGAATGTCAAGCAGGTACCTCACTCTATTTTATCCTTGAACTTTGGAGCTGCACTTTCTAAAGAATTCAAGGTTAAAAACTTTTTTATACTGTGTGACTGATTTAAAAATTAACAGAATACATCAAATTATGCATTAAGTGCTCTGAATCATTGCTTAAATGGTAACTGTTCTCTCAAATAAGGAGAAAAAATACACTTTTTGTTTTGAAATTATGTTGAAGAAAAATTACTAAAAAATAAAACACTCAGCTTCATTCCCTGAAGTTACTTGTTTTTCATTCTGCTTGTTTTGCCTTTCATAAACAGCACTGTTTTCTAAGGCTTTTCCATTATGAGAAGAGTTAAACATTTCTCACAATTTCTAAATTTAACTTGCAGTAAACTCAGTTCTTCTCAACTGTAATGTACTAACTTCTGGTCATTTTCAAGGTATTAGGGCAGCTGTCTGATCTGAAGCATTCCATTATTAGCGATGAGTGTAGAGAGGACAGTGTTGATCAACTGTGCAGTGAGCGTCCTCACTCTTGCATGTGGAAGAGAAAAATATGATGCTTTAATTTTTGTGAGTATGTAAAGGTGAACGAATAGTGATTGCATAGACATCCTGAGTATTGATATTCAGTTGTTTTCAGACTTGAAAACTCCTTACTTAAATACTGCTGTATTTTTGAGTCCTTATCCTTAAAATTCCTTTCTTTGTTTTTGAATATATGTGACTGCACTCTTGCAGACATCATGCTGGATGCCTTTCTGGTTTGATCCAGAAATGTTAGGATTGAAGTCCTTTTGCATCTGAATTGAATGACTTTTCTGCCCACCTTTTTCTCAGATGCTGGTGGAGAGCTGAGGAACAAGGGCCCCTTTGTGCTCAGCATCCAGCACCTCCCTGGCCCCTGCAGCTTGTGGCTGTGTTGGGCAGTGATCTCTGACTTGGGCAGGCAGAACCTGCTCTAAGTTCAGGTGCCTTCGGTGAGAAAGGAAACTGTTGAGCTCTTCAGTCTTCCAATGCACGTTGTAGTTGCTGCTTTTTGCCAGGTGTTTATAGCTTGTACAACTGAAACAATTAAGGGTGACAAGAGATTCGTCTCTAAAATAAAGGAGCCAAGTTATTAATTTTTCTCCCTTTGAAGTTTATAGGTACTAGAACTTTTAAGTTAAGTAAAAATGCTTTCCATATCTGCATTGGAAATAGAACTATGTTGGAAGCTTTAAAAAATATATATTTAATTTGAGTTTAAGTATGCTACACTATCTTTGCCAAGCAATTTGAATGGAGACTCGTAGATGGCTGTTACTGGAAAGGTTCAGCATGACAGGCAAAGGTCATCAGTGTTTCCTGTGACTAAAATGTGGATCTCGAATGCATTGCAGTGTTTAAAGACATTGAAATTGTGGCACTGTGTCAAGTAGATGGTGGGTTTTATCTTCAGTGCTACAAAGCTGCTGCAAACATTTGTAAATAAAAGTAGCCTCGGGAAGAGACTGAAACCTGCGATTTGGTCAGTAACAGCTTCCCTCTTGTTTAATAAATTGAAAATGTAATTTAATAAAATCTTCATTAAATAGTGACATGTTAGGTAAAGTGCTCCTTCACAGGCGTTCACTCCTGACATGGTTTCCTCCTGCAAGCATGAACACAGTCGTGATTGTATGTCTGGATACAGTGTGTGAATTACTTACTTGCTGTGGGTTTTGTTTGTATTTGTTTTTTCCCCAAAGGGATAGTGGAGCAATCACAACAGGCATATCAAGAAGCTTTTGAAATCAGTAAAAAGGAGATGCAACCAACACATCCCATCAGATTAGGTCTGGCTCTGAACTTCTCCGTGTTTTATTATGAGATTCTCAATTCCCCGGAGAAAGCCTGTTCCCTTGCAAAAACAGTAAGTCAAAGAGGGGGAAATTCCATTTAAATTATTTGCATAACCTTTTGTCACATGGCTAATGGAGTTGTTTGTTTTTATAACACTAGGCTTTTGATGAAGCAATTGCTGAACTTGATACATTAAGTGAAGAGTCATACAAAGACAGCACGCTAATAATGCAGTTACTGAGAGACAACTTGACAGTGAGTATCATCAAAGTTTGCAATATAGATAACAGGATTGGTCTTCCTGCTACTCTTGAGTTGTCCTTTTTGTTCCTGGCCGTGGAGCTGTGTCTGTCGCTTAGAAACAAGTCTTACAGTACATCATCCTTCTGAGCTAAATCTTTCTCCTGCCTAGTTGTTTTGGTTTTTTTTATCTGCATGCTAATTAACATTTTCTGACAGTTGACAAATGAACCACATTTTTCAGGTTATTTTATTCAAGGAATCTAGCATGTTTAAATGGTGCAGTCTGGACTGTGACTAGCAAACCTACTACACAATGTTAAACAGCATTTGAGAATACAGTGGCGTTTCCCTCTTTAAACCTTATGTCAAATTTCATATAGCTTATTCTATGTGAATGTATCTACGAGGAAGAGATTCTGCATGAATGGAACAAAGCTAGCAGCTAGCAAATCCATTTAAGGACCTGTTGTTTGGAGGTTTTTTGTTTGGTTTTAATTTTGGTAAAGCTGAAGTGGAAATCAGTGCTAGCCAGGCTATTTCCATGGCAGTTGTAAAACAACTGTCTTAATTCCTTTTTTCCCCTTGGTCTCACAGATGTCTGTGGTGTAAGTTGTCAGAATAATCAAAATATTCATCTTGTGTGTGGGATTTTTTTAACCTGCTTTGAACTTTAAAACTGGCAAAGATAAACATCTAAAGCAAATGAAACTAAATGTAAGCAAACCTGCAATAGTGTAATTAATGGCTTAGTTCACTCCTTGGTCTGTGGGGAGAAGAGCTGCAAGCAAGAAATGAAAAATAAGAAGCACCTCTTGTTGCCACATGTAGCCCCTTGTTAACACTTTGTGCATCTGATACCAGAGACCTTTGCAAAATAAATGCACTGCTTTAAAAATAACTACAAGTAGAATTGTACAGTTGCATAAAATTGGAGTTGCCATACTTTTTGCTTTTGTGTCTAACATTTAATTTTTCTCTTTTGGAGCCTTTTCCACTGGAATGGCAACTTAACACTGCTGCAAAAACTACTTGTAATTGTTCCATTTGTTGCTTACAAAACAAATGGAAGTGATTTCTCAACCTCTCTGTTGGAGATACAGGGTTGGCACTGCTCTCAATGTCTGTGTGTACTGTCCCCTTGAGTGGGATTGCTCAAGAGCTGCCCTCTGAATGAGTGGTTTTGAAATAGAGAATAGAAGCTGACTTCAATTGCTGGCTTCCCAGTAAAAATAATGTAAAGCTTGTCATAGCAGTTGGAAAGCAAATTGTTTCACACAGGAGCAAAAGTTGGCCTGAGCTACCATAGTGTGTGAATTAGGGTAGTAGGCCTGATAATTGATGTGAGCTTTCCATTATAAGGGAGAAAACTGTAAACAGATGCAAGATTCCATATTCTTGAATGAATGATGTGTCTTGCCTTAAATGCTTAGTGTGATCTGCACTGTACGAGTGCACTGATTCCATGTTTATCCACAACTTCTTGAGGTAGAAAATAACTTTTGATATGTGTGACTGACAAAGACAACAGTGAATTTCATAAATGTAAAAGAGGTCTGTTTTGCTAGTTATGCAAGTTGTGCAGGCTGGTGCACAACTGAGCTGGTGGGCTTTAGACAGTGATTCAGCATGTTGATCAGTTCTGTGCAGGAGCACTTTCCTCAGTTGTTGGTTCTGTTTTACCTTGAGTCTTGTATGGCTGAAGAAGTCTGTGTTGATTCTCAGTGGGGACTGAAGGCAGAGAAGTGCTCAGACTGCTGCCTAACATACCATCAACATCTGTTTTACTGGAATTGCTAGATTATTTCTTTGCTCTGTTATGAAATTGTTTTGTTTTCTTTTATTAAATAAAAGGCATCCCTTCTTCTTAAGCAGTTTGCCCCCCTCCCCCCAGCAGATTTGTTAAACTGATCTCAGTATCTATTGGTAAAATTGGTAATGCCCCTTTCATAGCACTCAGGCCCTTTTATCTTAATGAATGTGTATGTTTAGATTGGACATGAGGAAAATTTCCATCACTAAAAAGGTTGTCAAGCATTGGAACAGGCAGCCCAGGGAAGTGATTGAGTCACCACCTCTGGAGGTATTTAATTTGTGTAGATGTGGTATTTGGGGACATGGTGGACTTGGCAGTGTTAATGGTTGCACTTGATGATCTTGAACGTCTTTTCCATCCTAAATGACTCTGGAACTGTGTTCTGGGGGTGATGATTTAGGATAGAAACCTCAGGTAGAATTCTGATAAAACTGTTCTGACTAGCTTTTCCTTCAAGAATAGCACTGAAATTGAGACTAATGTAGCAATATAATAATGTAGTAAAGATTGCAGTGCAGGTCTAGAGACAGACTACTGGCGTGCTGTTGTCTCCAGTAAAATAACTTGTTGCTTAGTGCCTTCAGCAAGGAAGATTAAGTGCAGATACCGTGCATTATGTTCAGAGCAAGGCTACTGGTGCAGGTTTCACTATTGCCTTCTGCTCCTGAAAGGATGAAATGTTTCTGATGATGGATTTTAAAAATAAAGGCATTCTGTGAGACTTCAGTGGTATAGCACTGTAGGTGGAGAGAACTAATTGGTTTTATGTTTTACCACCTTATATTATAGAGCATGAAAGATTTGTTTAATGCTTCTCTAACTCCATAAAGTGAGAGATGACAAATCATACTGGGCTGGTAATCGTTTGGAAGCAGCCAGCATGGAGATACTTGGTTCACAAAATAATTTCTTGGCCCTGGCTGTTGCTCTGGAACTGATGCTTAGTTTCCTTAGCTGGTACTTAATCTTGATATATGGCTCCTTAGTATGATTTTATGGAGGTGAAAACAACATTTTGTGCATAGTGCATGCTTAGCCTGATTTTCTTCCCTCCTGGCCCTGCCTGCCAAGTTGGCAGCTCAGTGTTCTGAAAGTTGCTAAAGGGGAGCACAACTAACTGAACAGAGCCAAGGGATAGAGATGTTGATGAAATATTTTGGGGTTTAAAAAACAGAAAAAACCTTCAGATGCCTGTTCTGAAGAGAAGGTAACATTTGCTGTAGCTTTGGATATGGAGAGATACCTTTACTGGAGCTCTTCCTTCAGAAAGGTGTGTAAAACTTGCTTGAGGAGAAACAAATTGCTGTTAGTTCCTGATTCTCAGTTATCTGTTCTGTAGGTCTGATTCTTGCCTGCTTGTTAGTTGTGTATTACTGAGCCTTGTGGGTAAGAGATTGGGTTTTGACTGTTCATAAACTTACTCATTAAATGCAGTGTAGGGTTGGGTCACCTAAAACTGAATTTCCATTTTGTCGTAGCCAAGAAATAGATTCATGTTACCATGTGCTTTTTCTTTCTCCACAGTGCTTAGTAGGACCTCTTAGAAATTATTATTAAGACATAGGCCTTCTTTCTAGAAATTACTTACTAATTATTAGTAATAAATGTATAATAATGTACCTGTTACTCTGTTTTCTTTCCTAAACAGTTGTGGACATCGGATACCCAAGGAGATGAAGCCGAAGCAGGAGAAGGAGGGGAGAATTAACCAGCCTTCCAACTTCCGTCTGCCTCATTCTGAAATTTAAACAGTAGACCATTTGTCATCCATGCTGTCCCACAAATAGTTTTTGTTTACGATTTGACAGGTTTATGTTACTTCTATTTGGATTTCTATATTTCCCATGTGGTTTTGTTTAATATTAGGGGAATAGAGCCAGTTAACATTTGGGGAATTTATCTGTTTTCATCTGAGGTGGCCAATATAGGGTTGTGAAATTTTTATACAAGTTTTACATGTTTGGCATAGTACTTTTGGTACATTGTGGCTTCCCACAAGGCCAGTGTTACAACAGCTTTCTATGTCAGGCAAAGATGACTGCTTGCATATTGGTCTGTCACGATGGAAAAAAGGGATAATCAATGTTGCAGCCACAGGTGTAGTTAGTATGAATATCCAAGCTGGAGCACACATGGCTGCGAATAAACTGGTGTCCCATAGATATTGCATGTCAGGTGAACATGTGACATCTGTGGAATATTCCAATCAAGTGTACATCTTTGATTGCAGCTGAAGTGTTCCTTAAGACAGTTTGATAACCCAGTCAGCTTTCTCTAGAGAAGGACAGAGAAACGGTTCACATTCCATTATTTGTAAAGTTACCTGCTGTTGCTTTCATTATTTTTGCTACACATTTTATTTGTATTTAAATGGTTTAAGCAACCTAAGAACAAATGTACAAGTAAAGATGCAGTAAAAATTGAATTGCTTGATATTCATAATGACACTGTATATCGAGCACAGCAGTAAAACAAAAACCCATGTATTTAACTTTTTTAGGTTTTTTGCTTTTGTGATTTTTTTTTTTGATACTTGCCTAACATGCATGTGCTGTAAAAATAGTTAACAGGGAAATAACTTGAGATGATGGCTAGCTTTGTTTAATGTCTTACGAAATTTTCATGAACAATCCAAGCATAACTGTTCAAAACGTGTATTAAGTTGATGTAAGTGGAATAAAAGTTTTATGAATGGACTTTTCAACTACCTTTGGTGTAGATTTCATGTCATCTGTCTTCCCACACCTTTTAGAGTAATGGCAGTATTATACAGAAATTCAATACGAAAGTGTGTTTGCATTAGGGAAAATTTTAATACACAATTAGGCATTTAGTTCATTTCAGGGAAGTTGAGACTGAATACATCATACCTGATTTTAAGATTGCTCTAATTAATTAGTTTACAACTTTTAGGTGCCTAAGCTTTCCGACTGTTCCTGACTGGAGCTCTGGAGATACCTTAACAAATACAGATGGTCCCCAGACTTACAGCAAGAGGCATAAAAACTTCTTTAAGAGCTGACCTTTTGGAATAGTTCTATTTAATTGGAAATCCCTGGCTTGCTACGGTTGGGTCTATAGAGGAGAACTGATCAGGAGCCTCCATATTGTCCAGAGGATTCAGACACCACAGCTCAGTTTGTGGAAAAGTCCAGAGTAATGAAGCCATGATGCTCTTCCATTCCCCATCCCCAGGGAAGTGTGCACCCATGGTATTCCGAGTAACTGGCATTTGTGGATACTTGGTGTGAAACTGAAATAGTTGTAGGGAGATTGAGACTGATTTCAAACAGCGTCACATCCCTGTCAAGTACCGAGGATCTTGGAGAGTGATTGAATTGTATTAAAATATTAATGTTATACTTATGTAGTCAACCTGAGAGAAGCTTGAGTAGCTTTTTCTTGATTGAGCTGCACCTGTAAGCACAGTGTAAGTATTTTCTAGTTTTAGATACTGTTAACTGGGGTGAAAAGTTACCAGGTTAATCTTGATACGTGGAGGAATGAGTTGAAGCACCTCACTGAACATGAATTCAGTGGCCTTACCCGTTTGCATATGGAATTGACTTAAGCAAGTTACAGGTGTTACTTTCACAAATTAAGTATTCTTGTATTTTAAAAAAAAAAAGTTTACGTCATTGCATTTGGATCATGATGTTCCATTTCTAGAAGCATCTGAGCCCTTTATTCTGGTATTTAAGGGTCAAGATTGGTAGAAGAGGTGGTTAGGATAATCTTACACTGTTATAACAGCAGTTAGGGACATAGTCACTACTCCTAGAATTGGAAGGTGATAATCTGTTACAGTACATAATAAAAATTGGAATCTGATTAACAACAGGAAAAAGGGAAGAGTATGGAGGGCAAAGGTTAACGAGGCTTTCTAAGGAGAGCTTGGTACATCTCTCAGTCACCAGTGAAAGAGTAACAATGACTTCTTTAATACATGAAAGCACTTGTCAAAAAGAAAAAGCAGTAATCAAATACATTTACAAAACAAAGGGCTACATTCCAGTCTGGAATCGAGGCGAGTTGACAGACCATGACTAAAAAATTCCAGTGGGGGTATCTGATCCACTTTTAAAAAGGAAGGACCACAGCTCTGTAGCAAATGTGAGTTCTGTCTCTTAAGAGAGGCTTTAATGAAGACGTTGGCTGCTTCCCTTACTGAAAGGATGTGGCTTTGAGCTTGCATGGTAAATATTTAAACTTAAACTAGATAAAACAATGTGCCTTGGAAAATGCTTTTAATGCTTTTTTTTTTTTTTTTAACCTTTATCCAACTGTTTGAGAAAGTTTTGAGTAATAGGGTTCTGTGAAGCTCTTCCATGTACTTGGAGAAATCAAGGTATTCCTGAAAATTAAGAAGCACATCTCATCAAGCAAGTGGAATACAGCAGAAGAAATATTTCACTCTTGTGCCTTTAAACAGAAAATATGAAGGTATCTTTATGTAGGTCACTGGACGGTGTGGTGGGTTTTGTTAAAGAAAGCCTTCCCTGATCTCAGCAGTTAGGCTGATCTTTTAAATACCACAGAAGGTTCACCTGGAGTCTTCATTTCCCCCATTCTTCACTCAAGTGATCTACAATACGTGATGATGAAAAAATGTCCTGTATTAAGTGATCAGCCTTCTCTTACTACAAACGTGTTTTCATGTATTTTGAGTCTTTATTCTGACGCTGAAGCCCCTGAAGTGTGGCAGTGCTGCCTCCTGCTTCGCTGAGCAGAAAATGCTTCTGGGGCCTCACATGCTCTGAGCGTTGAGTGCAGAACTGACACCACCCAGGGCACACATCCCTCTGGGATCTGCACAGGGCTGCAAACGATGGATGGGCAGCACAGCTGGAGCAGGCCAAACCAGGAGGGATTGGGGGTGTCTGCATGGAACCCCACCCCTGCACCCAGGGCAGCCTCACCTCCCCAGCAGCCTTACACCCCTCTGAAGGGGAAGCCTCCCAGGATGAGGGCCTGGCCATGCAGAAGCTTTAAAGGTGCAGTTCAAGGCGCTGCAGAAGCAGCCCTGACAGCCCAGGTAGTGCCTGTTGCACTTCTGGGAAGGCAGCTCGCTCAGCTGGCTGCACTTTCTGCTGAGGCAGCTGTGCAGCAGGCAGTGTGTGCTGGGGTGTGATTCCTTACTGCCACTAGCTTACACCTCAGCAAGGTCCTGGCAGGCTGCTGTTCCCAGGTTCTGGACAGAGAACAGAAGGAAAGAAGGACAGACAGCCCTTTGGATAAGAAAATTATTCGAAGTCAAGATGTAGCCACTTTTCCCAGCTCTCTTGGGATTTTTTTTTTAATGGTGAGTAGCTTTATCTTCTTCCAAGGTACAGTTAAAATTTGTTGGAAGATAGGGAATTCCAGCCTTTCTGAAAATGGTTATTCAAAATACCCTCCAAACAGGGGGATTTGCTTGCTACTGATGTGGTTTTAAGGTGCCACAAAACTCCTGTGAGGAGAACTGTCCTAAGCAATCATTGTTACCTTTGAGCGGTATTCAGAGACCTTGCATTAATCCTATGGATTTAACTGAAAATAATTTTTTGCCTATCACACCCTTTGAAAAATTGGCATTGCCCATTAGCTGTAGTAGTAGGAGCTGCTAGTTGTGATGAGTGAGACCTAAGCATGCTTTTCAACTCTTGAGGTTATGAATTCTACAGTAAAGGTTGCTTTATATGTTTATTCTTCTGTAAGAAAACCATTTGTCCTAAGGATTGTTCTCCTTTTTTTCTATCCTCTTGTAGCTGGGTTTGAAATAACAACAGAAAAACATTTTTAAACCTACCAAGTACTAAGTGCCGTAACAACTACTTGATCTTTGAAAAATTCAGAAATACTCATTATAGGAGACAACTTCAATATGAATCCAGATAATTAAGCTCAATTCAATGTTCTTTACATTGTGCTCTGCTGTCTTCAAAGTCTGCTTTTGAGAGATGAGTGACAGAAAAGTGCTCTGAAGACTTTCTGTCCTGTGTAATTCAGTTTCCAGCTGAAACAGAAGAACTGAGGCAGCTCTCGTGGTTTAGTCTCAGGGTTGGTGTGATTTTCCTGGAGTCAGCGCTTCACATTATCACCAGTTCTTTGGGTTGAGAGTCAAATTACCTTCTCTCCTCAGCGAGGCTGAGGTGTGGCTTCGATAGATGCAAAGCACATCCATCTTGAAACCGTGTGCTTGAAACAGAAGGAACTATTCTAGAGGTGTAGATTTGCTTTACAGATGAGCAGGGACGCGAGGGGCGTGAGCCATCCCGTCAGCCCTGGCTGGTGTGGGAGGACTCCTGCATCCTGGGGTGAGGCTGTGGCTGGGCATCTCCACCATTTAGATGAGGGATGCACCTGCTGTTTTTCCAGTGGGCTATCAGTTATTAGCAGTGAAATACAGGGTAGAGCCAAGTCAGTCATGGCACATACCAAATTGCCTTTTTAGAACTAGGGAGGAAATGACAACTTCAGCTTCTGGTCCCAGGCAAAATACAGCAACAATTATGGCTTGGAAGTAGGAGTTTCTAAGGGCTTTGGAGGTTCACTCTGCAAGCCATGCAGTTTTGCTTGGCTTCTCAGGAACCCACATTTCTGGAACATCCAAGGTTCCTGTAGCACACAGAGCAGTTTTAGATATCTTTGGAGAACTTTCTGGTAGAGCTGTTCTGCAGAATTTTTTTTTTTCAGAAAATTATTTTTTTCCAGAAACTTAAGGTCACTGCTCAGATGGTTGTTTTGTTCTCCTGGCAAAGCCTCCAGATATTACCAGACCATAGTGGCTGAAAGTAGCCTTGAAAGAAGCTGAAACACAGGGTCCCCCTAATTCGGCTACTTGATGCAGATCTGGAATGCTGTAATTCATTGCAGACCCATTATTTTATGTGACTCCTGACTGGGAGGAAGAGGGCAGAAAAAAAAGGTTTCAGGGACAGAAGTTCAAATATGTCATGCCTTGGATTACATGTCTGGGGCTTGTCTTGAAAAGGGATTGGAAAATAGTTGAAGAAAATAAGCATTTTCAACCATAGACTCCCTTCCTTTTGTTTTGTTCTTTCTTAGGCTAAGTGTGTTTTATGGTGGTTCATTTCTTACTACAGAGATGCTTCTCTGAAGCAACTTAGCAAATTATTTTTGTTGACCAGACATTTCTTGCCTGGCAGGAAACAGTGGTTTGAGTGGGAGAAATTACTCCTTTACTGTTTGTTTGCTTTGTGTTCTTTCTTCTCCTTGCTTTTAATCCTGGTCACTTGTATAAACTGTACTGTAGTGCTTTAAAGTTGGAGTGTTTCATCAGGAATCAACATATTTTGGTGAGTAAAGTGGTATTGGAAGCATCCACTGGCAGTGCCATGAGCTGTAGATGAGGGTGCCAGCCACGTAAAATGTAAATATCATACATCTGAGCTGCCATTCCAGCAGAGCACCCCAGGCAGGTGGGGGACCCCAGGTGACCTGTAGGACAGACACAACAGCTTGTCAATGTGTAAATTCCCAAAGCCAAGTCCCTGCTGCTGAATTTTTTAGGTTCCTTAAAGAGGAAAGAGTTGCTTAAGTATAAATCTTTATCAAGGTAGAATATCGTTATTCTTAGATAAATGTCAAATTTCATTCCGTCAGGTTTTTTCTTTACATCTAAATTTGATAATTTTATTTCTTTACATTTCAAAAGTAATACTTGGAAATGTTTTCCTCTGCATTAATGCTTTCTGCTGCTGTGTAGCCACACAGGGAGGTGAGAGGAAGACATCCCCAAACTTGTGCCACGGAGCCAAGTGCTTGCCCATTGCACTGAGTGTTTTTTAAGAGGCTCATTGCAGTTTAACCTTCTGGGACAGGGTATTTAAGCTGTTTTGCTGCTAATGCTAAGCCATTTAGCATCAGCGTGTCTAATTCCACTCCCACTGCCAAAAGAAACTGGAGAACCCTTCTAGGTCAGTGAGGTTGTCTCTGGATTGCCAGAAAGTGGCATTTCGTGAATGAAAATTTTTTAATGCTTTGGATGTTCCTGGGGTGACCAAAGGGATACCAGTAAGCTTTGTAAAGAAAACATTGAACTTCAGCAGAGCATCTTTGTGTGTTTTGAGAGCTGGCCGTTTTTTCTTTATGTGGCTTCACAGTTCCATTCAAGGTAGAGGAGGGTTAACTCCTCAGTGCTTACAGCTGAGCTTTCACCCAAGCTGAGTGATGGAAGGCATTGCAGTGTGAGCCCAGACCATTCACCTCCATGTGCTCACCGTGCCATGTGCTGAGGAGCAGTGACCGTGGAGGGGTGACAGGCTCTGGCACTAGAGCAGAAAATTGCTGAAGCAAGGTGCCTACCCTGTAATGGGGAAACAGAAGTGTAGGTCTATTACCTAAGGCAGCGAACATCAGCAATGAGCAATTTCCTCCTCCAAGATGAAGCAGATTGATGGTCATTCTGCAATTCCAGCATCGCTGGACGTGCCAAGACATAAGGTTTCTGGCCAGCAGGTCGCTCAGGTTTTACTTCCTGCTGCCCATCAGTAGTATTAAAGAAGTCTAACATTTGCATAGCAAGTTTTGTAGACTATCCATCTTCTCCCAGTCTGTTTTTGTCAGGCTTGAAATTCATTGTGTGCTAAAGCCCCAACAAAACAGCATGTTGCACAGCTGGGCTATAGAAACAGTTTATGTTTAAGTGTTAGGGAAGATAAGTCTGTGGTGTTAAGTATTCTGGAAGATTAATAGTTATTTTCCAAAGAATGCAAACAGGCACTTTGTTGAGGTGAGCAAAGAAAATGCTGATGGCAAGACTAAAACAAAAGGAAATAAGAAGACGTGCTGAGAGAGAGATAGGGAAGTGAGGCAGCAAAAAATTCAACCTCAAAGCACATAGGAGATTACACAACCCAACTTCCCAGCCAGCCCTCTGAGCTGGGACCCTTCGAGTGGCACATGCAGTGGGACCTTCCATGTTGTAGGCCTGGGAGGTGTTTCACAGCTGCTTACACATGGACTTGATACATGAGAATTTTTAGACAGATTGTGACCTAGAACAATGGTCTGGACTTAATGCAAAATGGGATCAGGTACATTAAATGTGACCTTCAAAAGCACAGTTAGATTTGTAACTTTTTTCCCCACCTTTTCCTAAATGAAGGATTTATATGTTAAGCATATATCAGGCCCATGTTACTGACAAAACTGATGAGATGTTGATGAAAATCTGGGTTTGGTTGTACTGCTATCCACCGTAGAAATTTAAGTCACAATTAAGGTCCTAGGGGAACCAGTAAAATGATATCATCATTGATGTGAAGATACCAAATGCTGCACAGACAGGAGTTTTAAAGGAAGTGCCTAATTGATTTGGAGTTTTCTTAGCTAAAAAATCTGCCAGTGCCTGGAGTGCTGGAGCATATCATCCCAGGCTCAACAGTTTCTCCTTTTCCATTACTTCAGGAGCTCAAAATGATTATCCTGAGGGGTTGGTCAGCTAGGGCAGTTCTGTTTCAGTGATACAATATGTACCAGGAACAATTCTTCCCTACTCTGGAACCTGCCGTATATACGAGGCCCAAGGTTTTGAATAGGCTTGCCAAGTAAAATGAAAATGAGACTTGACATTCCCAGTTGCAGCCTGCTCAAGCCAAGGACAATCTCCAGCCATCATGTGGGAGCTACCTGCCTGCTGCCCACCCAGCTGCCTTCCCTGGCTCCTGCTGCCAGGAGCAGCTGCCATGGTAGACAGACTGCCTAAGGAAGCCCTGGGGCTTCTCAGCAGTGTTCAGCAGAGAGGTGTGGGGTTAGGAAAGCAGAAGGTGATGGATTTTCAAGAGGGGGAAGGAAAGAGCTCTAATGGTTGGGGTGCAGTGGACAGTCTTCATACAGTGGGATAAACATCATAATAGCAGGGAAAAAAAATCTCCAAAGTCCCTTGTTAAATATTTTTGTAGTACCTCATGTTCCAAACCCATGGAAATGGGTAAAGGATGGATCCAGGATGCTTTCTAGTCAAACTGCACTTAATTAGGGAAACCCCTGGAAGTCAGATGAAAGGCTAAAATGGATGCCTAGATGGTCTCTTGGTGGTGACAGAAAATGCATGTGTGGAGGGGGAGGGTGGCTTCCAATGATCGCAGGGATGAAGTTTGTGATGAGTTTGCAGCCTCCCCGAGACTGTGCCTCATACCTCTAAAGAGCCACTGATTCATGAGTCACCTTCTCCTTTATCCTACTAATACCTGGGGATTGATAACAAAGGGAAGAGAAAAAGAAGTTGCTGGGCTGGTTTCAGCCAAGTAGTTGACTTTAAAAGAAACTTTACGCTAAAAACTTTAGATTAAAAAAGATGTGGATTTTATATCTCTGAATTTCAATGTTTTTCTTTTTTTCTCTTTTCTTTATCAAATGGATGAAACACGGTGGCCAGTTACTGAACTGCCTGTTCACTGATAATTCTGTATATATGGTATCTTGTTGCAAAAGGATAAGGAATCTTCTTCCCCAGAGAAGTTCAAGAGCTCACTCTCTTGGTTCTTTTCCTTAAGTCGTGCTGCTTCCCTGTCTCCATGAGCACCTGGAGTGGGCAATGTGTGTGTTGAGCACCTGCTGCTGACCACAGGAGAGCTCCAAGGGCTGCACCTCCAGCTGTGCCTCACTTCTCTGAAACACTGAGCAAATTCCAACAAAGCCATCAAGTTCCCCTCCCAGCAGGAAAGGCACAGTGGATGCCTGAGGCATTTTTACAGATTAGTCAGTGAATGCATTATGGTCATTAAAGTTTGGGGCATGAACATCCTGTCTGAGGCTGACGGTGTGAATGGCAAGTCAGCCAGGGAATGGAGAGCCAGTCCTGGGCTGTCAGGACAGGATAAGTGCATGGCCATCATTGCCATCACTGATGCAGCATTGCAGACTGGTCCCCCGGGAATTCAGTTCGTTTGAACCTGGATAACGTGACCAATCTCCTTCCCCTGCCTGTCAGCTCCTCCTCCATGGGGAAGGCACTGTGAGGGACAAACCCACAAGGAGCTGGATGGATTCCTGCAGGCCTCCAGTGCAGACTGCAGGTGACACAGCTCACCCACGCAAGGCCAGCCAGAGAGAGGGGCCAGCTCTCTGTGCCGCAGTCACACCGACCCTCTCTGGTGCTCTCTATGTTTGGTGGGATTATAATAGGAAATTACATTTTCTTGGAATGATAATGAGGAAGCCTAAGCTCTTCTCTGCCCCTAAAAGCTGTCCTTAAAGGTCACACCTGAGACATTGGCAGAGAAATTCAAGGTGGCTGACTGCCTTGCTTCTGCTCCTATTCCCTGGCTAAAGAACGGAATTCAGTCTGCAGGCCTGCCAGGTTTGACTTAAGTTCTTACAAGAGATCTTCTAATTGAAATGTTTGATTAAAGCATTTATAATTCAAACAAGGAACTTCAAGATGTAATTAAAACCTTATACAAAATCACAGATATTTTTGAGGGAGTGTAAGCTGAATTTGGAACAGAGTCCATGTCACATATGGAGCAAAAGCTATATCACACTCTTGCCTAACAAGGTTCCTGGAGCAAATTAAAAAATCAGTTAAGAATCCTTCATGATGAATTAAAATGTCCGTGAGCGATGAGCCAGATGACCTTCTCTTGATTCAAGAAATGTCTCTTACACTCTGATGATACATTTTTCTTTTACTTGCAAGTCCTGCAGAATTCACTCTGATACTATTTTTTGTGACAAGATCCTTTTTATTTATTTATTTCTATCATGTGGTATGTGCTAAGGCTTCCATCAACCGAAATGCCTTGTTATAAGACCATATGCATCTGACAATAAAACACAAAAGCCACCAAAATAACAAATCAAGAACCTATCAGACACTCTAATGCAATTTCAGTGGTGCGTTACAGCAAGAAATAAAATCTACCTTTCAAAAAATGAAAATGTTGCTTGTGTTGTTGATGAAAAACCAAGTATTTTGTAGTTACTTAGGAGCTACTGTTGAAACTATTTGACACCCACCTTCAGCTGCCTCTCTGAGGAGAGTCTGAGGATGCTGTGCAGATATCTGACTATTCTGTAGCTGAGGAAGGAGCACTGAGAGAAGGGTGTGTTGTTTCTCAGAATTCTCAGAAAATGCAGAATTATCTGAGAGAAGAGGAAAACCTCTCAAGAGATGTTTCTGCTGTTGATAATGGTACAAATGATGTGCTGGGCTCTACAGGGCATAGCAAACACATGCCCTGGGGGTTTATGCTCTCAGCTGTTGTTCAGCGCATCTGCAGAATTCCTCCAGAGGCTGAACACGATGCTGAAGTTCATTTCTCTGTCCATAACTGCCTGGCAGCTCCATCTGCTATGTGTAACCGCAGTGGAAAAATGTCCAGAGACCCAAGTACTAAAGCCTTGATGCTTGCAAATGAGCACTGTTGGCCGTTCAAACTGAAACTTCATTTTCTGCATCCAATAATGCCTTCTAGCTCTTGTGGTAGAGCAGCAACATGTTTTCTGTCTGGACTACACAAAATATTTCTTTTTGCCTTGATTATAGGACAGCCTCATTATCTGTGTCATGACACCACGTGTCTGGTGTGGTAGGTCACGGACTAGAAAGATGTCAGGCTCCACATTTCAACACCATATCCAGCCTAACGGAGCAGTTTTGAGCCCAAAGACCCCTGGACAGTATTGCTTGTCATCAAACCATAGAAGAGGCCACGGTGCTAAACTGTAAAACATCTAACCTTTGGACTTGGTACTGTGGATGGAGGAGGCAGAGCAGGAGTGTCCCCTCCCCCTGTCTCCGGGAGCAGGCTTCAGCGTGCAGGGTAGCAGTAATCCCTGTGGCCCCCTCTAAAGCCAACAGAAAAGAATGGGTCCCTCTACATGGGTGACTAATGCTGAGTGTAACAGACACTGGCATCTCCTGGAGATGCCCTTCCCTCCTGTGATGGGCAAGTGAACCCATGTTTTTGATGGCTGAAGTCAGAGGAGCTGCCCCTCTGCATCTTACTCGTGCCTGCTCTGTTTTGTGTGTGCAGCCTTGTGTGTTTAAAGGTCCCTGTCCCGGGAGCAGGCAGCTGTGGCAGCACTCCGGAGCTGGTGTGCATGAGGAGCTCCAGAAGGGCACCCTCTGCATGGCTGGAGATGACAATCCAAGGAGCGGGGAGATTCTTAATCCTCTTGTTTTTATAACAAATTCCCTCGCTGCCAAGCAGTGGGGAAAGCGACTCCTGCAAAACCCCAGGTTTCTCTCCATCCTGTGCTTGTGTGGCTGAAGCAGGAGGGCAGCAGAACCACCCCTGGACAGGGCTGGTGCCTGCAGTGCCCCCAGTGCCTACAGACAACCCAGGGCCTCAAGAAGCTGCTTCTTGCCAGAATCATAATCTCTGAATAAACAGAGGAGCTGTGCAGACAATAAACCTTTGATTCAACCTATCGTACATGCAAATCCAAATGCTGCTGAGAGTAAGTATTCAAACAGAAAAAGCATTTGGGAAACGTGCAAATGGGACCTGGACAAGTTTTTCTTATTAATTCAAAGCTGTCTGCAGCATGTTGGTGCTACCTGCATGGAGTGGTGCTCGCCAGGACACTGAGCTCCCCTCCCCTGCAAAATGAAGGAAAGGAGCCCTTTCCTTCCCACGCAGCCGGGGGGGGTGGGTGCAGGGCAGGCACGGAGGCCAGTCCTTGTGCTGTGCTGTGCGAAATCCCGGGCAGGGAATTGGCTGTTTCTGAAATCAGCACGGGCCTTGCTGTTGTCTTTCAGAGAAACTGTGTTGGAAGCGCAAAAAGGCAGAAAGCACGTGCTGCAAATGGAGAGCAAAAGCACCATGGCAAAAGTTGTAGTTTACGCTGCAGGGAAAGATTTACAGTCCTGCTGTTTCTTTCCCAGGAGGACTGGGCTGTCCAACGCATCTCTTCATGTGGTTTCACAACCAGAAAACTGATGCAGCTGAAAACCAAGCTGCATTTTCTACTGGGTGAGGTCCCTGATGGCAAGGGCACGAGGCACAGCGTCAGCACCAGGACTGGGGGACCACCCTTTGTGATCACAGCCCATTAGGAAACACAGCCTGCATGCAGAGCTTGATTCTGCAAACTTGCAACAGCCACGTGCAGTACTCAGCTTCTCCATCCAGTGGAGCAAAGCCGTATTTTGTGTGAGCATTTATGATCTAAACCAGACTGAATCATCCATGAGCCACTCCTGTGTGAAGCAGAGGTCACTCGCTGCTGGATCCAGTCCTGCACACACTCTACTCCTGTGTAAGATACAAACTGAGGCTAAAAATGTTTACAGTTTTTTCTAGTCCTGAAAAGAAACTAGGTTAGGCAATAAAAAAGCACTTTGCTTCATCATTTTTTCCCAAAAGGAGAGAGGAAGGTGAACTTTCTGTTTATAGACGATACACATGAAGGGTTTTCATAAGCAAGTTTATCTCATCCTCATGTTGTGTTGTTACTTAATGAAAACAACATGCTGGTGAGATCTCTTAACATTTGTTGCAGGGTTATGATTTTGGGGGCATTCTGCAGTAACCAGGATGAGCTGGAGACAGGAGCCATGAAAGGTTTGTAGGGAACCAACCTGTACACTGTGTCAGACCAAGTTTAGATCGTAAATGTTGGGCACAGCATCTCGTGGTGCATTTTCACTTAATAATCTCTCCACGACACATAGGCAGGATTCTGGGTGAATAAACTGAATTTTACGGTGTTTGCCATCTCCTACCAGCTCAGTTGAAGGAAAGGGGATGGGAAAGGGAGAGTGGGGGGTTAATTTGGTTTCCATTGCCCTGTGACAATTTTTCTTAAAGCACTTCACCCACCACATTGAGGTGCCCGGACTCCAGCACCTCTTCCAGAAACAACACAGGATTGTTCCCACCTGCCCTCATCAAAAACCAAAACTCTGGCATTGCCTGCAAGTGAGGGGGTTGCTGCTTGTCAAGATGAACCATGGTAACTGAAAAGAAGGTAGTCTCTAGGGGTTCTTAATATTCCTAAATTCCTGAAGTACATGTGCAGTAAGATAAAAAAAGCCTAATTCATTTTGCATTTGAATATGTCCTTTGGTGAAGAACTTTCATTTCACGATCAAGAAGACTGGCAATAGCTGCTGAATCGATGTCAGTGTGGCAAAAATTTCATGGCACCTCTCACCTGAGATCAAGACAGTCTGAGAAACTGCCTTTAAAAACACACTGATGGAGGGAAAGGTACAATCCAGACATTGTTTTTCATGCCTTATAAACATGATGATATAGCAGTGTGAACAGTTGATGTTAGGATTGCAGCTGCTTGGCCAACGCCGTGCTGAGCCGCTGTGACCTTGGGCAAGAACCGCTCCAAGCAGCGCTGTCATCAACAGCACCTGTGGGAGGCACGAGGAGGGGCCACATCTCCTGCCCAGCTCTTGGCATGGCAGAAGTGAATGTCCCAGCTCCTGCAGCCCTTCCTCTCCCCTCACCAGCTGCCAGCCACCAGAGCCCCTGCACAGAGACACTGGTGGGTGCTGAGGCTGTGGCAGAGGCCCTGGGAGGCTGCCCCAGAGCGCTTCTTCACTGGCCAGAGCAGCAGTTGTCTTCCCACGCTGAGGTTTGCTGAAATGGACATGCTCATGTTGGAATTAAATCCCAGCCTTTTGGGTGTTATCAAGTGTTATTTACACTGCTGAGAAGGAGACCATGAGATCATCTGAAGTTGTCTTTTGTGCGAGCTTAAAACTACACTGTCTGGGATGTGATGAATACTGCTCACAAAGACTCAGGCGACCACCCAGGAGTTAATATGATTAAGATCATTTATTCCTTTTGTAATTCTAAGAAAGCTTTCAGGTTCATCAAGTGAGTGGCTTCTGTTCCTTTTATCCTGAGATGGGTACACCTACTAGAGCTCACTGTGTGTCACTTTGACAAAACACATTTTCTGAGCCTTATTTACATGAAAAAAATCCAGATTATTATAAACATTTCTATTCACATCAAAAGCATTTTTATTTTGCAAGCATTTCTTTGTTATTTCCTTTGCTACTGAATCACAGCTGCTGAGAGGGATGCTGGCATGTTGCTCAGCCTTCCTGCCCACCACTGCTGAACCAGTGGGGTTTCCATTCCTGCACAGGGATGTCAGGTCTGCCACCAGTGGCCCAGGGACTTGTGCACACTCAGAATAACCCCTGGACCATCCAAGCTGAAAGCTTCAGCCCCAGGAGAGTCAGGGAGAGCTGCAGGATCCAATGTCCCAGCGTTGTTCTGCCCAGGTTTTCCCATGCATGTGTGGGGTGACCATCCCTCCTGCCCCACCATGAGCATTGATGACCAGAGGTGAGAGACAGACACCAAAGTCTCAGCAGGGAGCCAGGAGGAGGAGCAAGAGCCCCCAGCACCCAGCCCCTGCTGAGCCGCAGCTGCTGCATGCGCTGGGCACCGATGCAGCTGGGCAGGGGCAGCAGGAGAGGCGCTGCTGGCGGGCGATGCCAGCCTGAGCAGACCCCAGGAGACACAGCACCTCGGTGCTGAGTGCTGTGCTGCTGGGACGGGGCCTGGCCTGACGTCTGGAGAAACAGAGGAGACCAGAAGCTCCTTTTCAAGGTGGGAACCGGCTCTGGTCAGCCCTGGGAAGAACGTGGTAGTGTGGCTGCTGGGCCTTGCCTGCAGAGCTGAGCTGCAGCGACACAGGACATGGCCATGGCACACAGGTACAGGTGCCACTGCACGGCAGCAGAGTGGCATCTGGCCTTGCAGTGTGGTTCCATGGTTCACTGTGGGGTGTGTTCTGGGCCCCTTTTCCTTATTCTGCTGATAGCGTACTCGTTTGCAGTTGTCTCTCTGTGAAGACCCTGCAGCAGTCACACGAGATGTTACATAAATCAGTTACTAATTTCTTCACTGACTGAAATACCAGCCGGCCCCCGGAATGGCTCAGCTAAAGAAGCAAACCTGGCGGGGGTGAGAGGAGGGGACAAGAAACCCCCCGCAAGCCCAGCAGAGCGTGGGATGCAGGCAGCAGTGGCAGCTAAGCTGAGAACAGGGTTTGCACCTGCCCAGCAGAAGGAAAAATTAACCCATCCAGCATGTTTTCAGCACAGCTGTGAGCCTGCGTGCACCGGGCAGCCAGGTCGATGCCAAGCCACTCCCTGCACCAGTGCACCGCTCTCCTCCCTCGTGCCCAGTGAAGCCTCTTTGGCCCTCACTGCATTGACCCATAAACTTCTCAGCCCTTCAGATCCAAGCAAGGAAAGCAGGCTGCAACCTGCCTGGGCAGAGCAATGCCACCTCCTGCCCCTGGGGAGGAACAACCGCAGCATGAGCTGGGGTCAGATGGATGAGAAGCACAGGGCTGCTCACAGCAGCCTTCTACACCCCTTCATTCTTTCTTTCTTAAGTAATTTGTTTTATAAACACATTATTTTCTCAGCCCATGCCCTCGACAGTTTGGATGTTGCTGTGCACTGCAGTGCTAAGCAATGCCCTCTGGCAGGAGGCTGCTCCCGGTGAGCGTGGGGTGTCAGCGTGGTGGGGCCGTGGAGCCTGCGCCTGTGCAGGTGAAAGAAACCAGAGTGGGGGCACTGAGGATACAGCATGGTGAGGCCCCAGCAGCCCAGAGAATCTGAGCTAAAATCTTTTGGGTGGCAATACCTCACTGCCAGAGGTCATCGCCTTGTGCTTGGAGCCTCGTGCTGTCATCGTCCCTGCCAGGTCTGTGCATGGTCTCAGTAGTAGGATGGGGAGGTTTTGCCAGTGGTCCCATCCAACCCACACAGTCCTGTGACAGCCTGCCAAGGGTTCTCCTGGATGTCTGCAGTGTCAGAGACTGGCTAATAACTGAGTAATCATACAAGCTAATTACAGGGTTACTTTTGCCCTCTACAATAAAGTGCTACCTCATAATTAAAAATAAAGAGAATGGCAATCCTAATTATTAGGCTTTCATTAGGCTGACAGGGGCACATACAGCACTGCAAGGAGTGTTCTTGTGACCTGCTCTCAGTCCCCACCCACTCCTGCCCATGATACTCCTGGGGAAGCCCAGAGCAATTTCTCCCACTGAAAGCAGAGGGTGAGACATCCATCTCCATGTAGACCTCACCAAATGCCACATAGATTGGAGGATCAAGAGGAACCTGCCCTCGAGCATTCCTCAAACTTCAATTCCTGCTGCAGTCTGACCTGCAGCCTGCTGCTGATGCTCAATCCTCGGCCACCTTAGCAGCTCACGCATTGCAGTTTTAACATAACTGTAAATTACACCATGTTTCACGTGTTCACATCCACATGGAAGATAATCATAGCGTGGTGTGTCTTTGTGCTTAAAATACTGCAGCAAATACACTGTGGTGTTCTTCCCCGCTTTCCCGAGCAGCCTCACCCCTGGCGTGCTGGGGAAGGAAGAGCTGTGTGGGGCTGTTTCAGGCTGCCTCTGCCAAAGTGCCAGGTACAGGCAACTTCTCTGGAGGTAGGAGGGCTTACAAGCCTAGCAGCTGTAAGTCTTGCTCCCACTGGTAATGAAGTGACAAAATATTGTGTTAAGAAAAAGTGAGCACTTGGGCGCTGTTTGTAAGGCAGTACGAAGAGATACCGGGTTATTCCTATTCAGCAAATGCTGAACTCACGTTAAGATGCCCCCATTTCAGGAAAGACACTTTCACAAGGTCTGTCTCTGCCTTTCTCTTGCAAGATATAACTTTAGCCAAAGACTCAAAGGCCTCAGATGTAAGCTCTGAGCTGAGGGAGTGCTGCTGCAGTCAGAGCTCAGGGTGTGAAGGACAAAAATTTGCCTCTCAGAGGCCTCTCAGTCTGGACAGACGGTGGATTTTCCCATATTCCTTAATGACCCTCTTCAGGTGTGCATACAGGTCCCATTCACCCAAGCAGGCAGCACTTCCCACCAGCAATGCCTTCAATTTCAACTGGACAGAACACACCAGAGCTCCCTGCTGAGAGAAGTGTATCCCAGCCCTTGGTCTACAACAAAGTGGATCCGATACATCTCAACAGACGGGGCCAGACCTGCAGAGGCAACTCTGCTTTCTGGGAGCTGGGCTGAGCACCTGAGGTTAGAGGAGCCCCGTGGTTTTGTACTGCAACCAAGCAGCTCTGGGGTCTGTTTGCCACACGGCATTGAAAACAAACAAGCAAACCTGGGGCTGCTGCAGCACTGCCTTTGCCACTGTGCAGGTTGGAATGCTGAAAAAGAGGAATCAAAGTGATGAAGTGTAAATGTCTGAGAACCAGGGAGAACTGAGATAAGGTATATTCCCAAGGCAGCCCTGGAAGCCAGCACCGTGTGGGGTGACTGTGCCTCACCGACCCTGGCCCTTTGCACCTGGTCCCTATCCCTTCCTGCCCCAGGCCAACCCTGCCCAACCCTGATGCTTTTGTGCTTACTGTCTACTTAGAAGCAGCCAGGAACAGCTTACTCCGTGTGTCTGAGGCTGTGACTGAGGAGCACCCTGACCTGAACACTGTGCTCTGGTACTCAGACTGCACAGACATGTTACCTGAGCCAGCTTTCCTTTTCTTCCTGGTTAATCAGTGCTAATTGATTGATTTGGCCCCACCCCCCCACACATCGGGAAGAAGAGAGGCAGCATCACTCTTGATGGAGCACATGTATTTGCTTTCAGAAAGCCACCAGCATCCTTTTGAACATAGTCAGGTACATTCCACAGCATAAAAAGAAATCATCATGTAAGAGAGATGGAAAGTTGCCATGTGCCTGCCACCTCTGCCTGGAGAGGGACCAGCAGCAACATGCCCAAGTGCCACTCAGGTGTGATGCCAAGTGCTGTCAGGAGCCCTGAAACCCTCTTCTCATGCCACATCGAGACCTCTCAGTGCATTTAGCACATACCATCTGGACCAGCTTTTTCCATTGTCCTTCTCCTGGGGATGCAAGGGATCAGGAGCACAAAAATGGTGTGGGGATTTGGTATTTCTACCAGGGGCTGGAGGTAGCACTGGGGAGATCAGCAGGCACACGGCTACACTGGGGAACAGGACAGGGAGGGGCCGGAAGGGGTTGTGGAAGGAAGCAGTGGTTTTCATCAGCAGCAGGAGGGGAAATCCAGCAAGACAGCTGCTTCATCAGTGCTGGAGCCTCCCAGGGGCCACATCATCTTGCTGAAAAAGGAGCTCATGTGCTGGAATGGTAAAAAATTGACTCCAGGGTTATTTAGTCACTGGCCATAAGCTGGTGGTGGAGTTACGAGCATGAACATGGTGATCCCCCAGCATCCACAGCACAGTGCCTGGAGGACAGGCTGTCTTTGCTCCCACACACCTCATTCCCTCTCATCCCCAGCAGTGTGGTGGTACGGGGGACATGCACTTGGTGGCCTCTGGAAGGCAGCTCCAGCCAGCCAGGAACCCTGCACTGAGCTTCCCTTGCCATGGCAGGGGTAATTCCAGCCTCTCCTCTGCCTGCACCCAGCCCAACTCCACTCCAGGGGCACGGATGCCCTGCAAGCACTGGCAGCCTGCAGAGAGAGAGGCTGTGCTCTGGGGACATGAGCTGGGGACATGTCTGAGGGGATGGACCATGGTTTGGCAGGAGCAGGCTGAGGCTTTTTGATTCAGTTGTTCCTATCCAACTGGGAGCATTCCTGGACATTCTTACAGGGCACCACATGGTTTAGAGGAGAAGCCGTCCTCAAGATTAATCATTTTGCAGATTTTAACACAGAAAGAAGAGCATACCCCCACCCTGTGCCACAAGAAAGTGGATGGCAGGAGACCCAAGAGACATAAGCTTCCCCTGGGCAGAGGGGCAGTGCTGCCAGGAAAATGAAGTGAGTTTAAAAGCCTGGTGACATCCTTCCTTTCTCCATGAACGTTGCAGGACATGGCCATTTGGAGATCAGCAAAAGGAGATCAGCATTTCAGGACAACCTTCCCTTTTCTTCTGTTACCTTCTTTCTAAAACCTCTGAAGGGTGTGAAGCAACAGGAAGGAAGGCAGAGGAGCAGTAAAGGCAGTGAGAGCTGTGTGCCATTGATTCGTTACTCACAGAACAGGGATGGCAATCAACTGTTAAAAAAGCGGAGGCTGAAAGAGAACTTAAGAAAGGAGCAATCAGCTTTTTCACAAAAAAGATAACCTCCTCTGGATTGCTATGGTCACCTGCATGTGAGACATCACAGGGCAACAAGTTAGGAGGGACGGCTTTCTTAAATTCACTTTTTTGTTACACACCCCAAATGTGGCTTTCGCCCCCATGTTGTTTTGGGGTGACAAGCTGCCCAGGTCTGCAGGGAGGATTCTGCAGCTGCTGGGAGGAAGGTCCTCTCGGGATACAGGCTTGTAACCATCAGCTTGAATTCAGCCTGTCAAATAAACATAGGTTAGATTCAAGCTGGAGTAATAGTTGTACAGGTGAAATAAGAGAGGTGCCCAGACCCACACAGCTTGAACTTCAGGGGAAGCAGAGCCCATCCTCACACATTCAGTCCTGAGATACAGTGAAGCGGAAACTAGCAGCAAATTTTGGACGTGACTCAGATGTTTACAGAAACATATGCAATTTTTGAGATCCCAGCTTCTGGATCAAGCCCCCCTGTAAATTATAGTTCTGCTTTTCAAAAGACGAGGTAGGGAGTATTAATTAGCCAAAATGTTCTTGCACCAGCCTTTTGTAAATGGTGTTATAGGGCTATAATTTTCCATTCAGCTCTCCAGGCAAGCTCTTGCAGATAGGATCTCATTCCCTTCTGGATTGTTACTGGATTTCAGAGAAATGTTTCAATCCTTGTTGCTGTCAGAGAAACCAGTGACTAGACAGCTCTACCTGGCAAGCTCTGTCATCTAGCAAACTGGGGACTCCAACCTTGGTCCAGAAAAGGGACAAAAAAGCACATGAAGATTCCCACAGAAGTCAGTGTAAGGAACCAGTAACCTCTGGATCAGGCCACCAACAATGCATGGAGGAGCCACCAAGTGGCTAATACTGCCACCTCTGGATATGGTTCTTCAGAGTGATGAAGTGGTGAGTCATGGTCAGTTCCCAGTCTGTACACCTCTGCTCCCTGACATGGGATTTCACTGCAAACATTTTAAGTTTCTCCAACATGTGCCCCACCCTCCTTGTTTACAGAAATTAGTAAGGCATTTAATTTTTTAAAAAATAGCTTCCTATTAAAGTAAGGAAACCATGACAAAGCAAGATACATCAGTGGTAAAAACAAATATAGCTTGCCTAGCAGAACAGCCATCCTATTATCTCATCCACATGGCACAGGCAGGGGAAATTATAAATAGTAGCAGCAGCAGTGCCTGGGAGTTGCATCTTGGCACCAGTGCCTCTGGCCACCTCCTTCAGGCTCCCAGTGGTTGACAGTGCCGTAGAGGCAGGGCACAGCTAGGAAATCCCCGTCAGCCCTCTGTCCCCTGCTCAGGCAGGGCAGGCCCCGAGCTGAGCACTCATCGGGGATGCAGCAGGCAGGCTACCACCAACCTGATCCCAGTCTGAACAGCACTGGAGAACCAGGCTTTTCTGTTAGGAAGCACAGATTTTCCTGGTGCAATAGCTGAAAGGCACAGCGGAGAGATGGAGAAGGTAACTGTTTTTAATTGGTTGACCTGACACTTGAGATAATGGTATATAATGTAGCCTTGGCTGTGATCACCCCTGTTCACAGCAGGGAGAAGGCCTTTGTGCCACTGCTATGATAGTGGACTAAACGATGGCAGGAGGAGAGCCAGGAGAGCCAGGAGAGCCTCCGTGGGCTGGCTCTCATACCAAAGCTGGGAACAGAGGGTACCAATTCAGCAAGCTGGTACTCATTTATTTTGGGATGGCTTTGTTAAGGGTGTAACTATGTTCATAGAGAATAGTGAAGGAAACAGCCTGAGCACCATTCTGTTGCTTGCATAGTTTTTCAAAGATATTGGGAGACATGGATGTACATGAGCACTTAATTGCAAGACCCTCATGATAAGGGACACACAGATCCAGACCCAACCCAGTATTCTTGAGTGGTTCCCACTTTCTTTTCAAGTCTTTCAGACCAGCACACTTCACTGGCAGCAGGAAGAGCACAATAGTCACAATTGATGGTTCAGCTGATGGACAGCAATTTGGGAGCTCTGGTAATCTGAAATGTGTTACCTTGTGTAGGGTCAAGCCAAGCTCAGCAGATGGGATGGAATTTAAGATATAATGAAGAATTTTTTTATGATGAGGGTGGCAGAGCACTGGAACAGTTGTGCAGAGAAGTAATGGATGCCCCATCCCTGGAAACATTCAAGGTCACCTTGTTCTGAGAAACCTCATATACTTGAAGATGTCCCTCTCCGTGGCAGCAGGGTTAGACAACGTGACTATAAGAGGTTCCTTCTAACACAACCTATTCTAGGATTCTATTCTATGATTCTAACTTGCTAACTTGACTGCTTCGAATCCTGTGTCCCTAGCCTAAGATGTTGTCCTAGGTTACAAACAGATGTGTATGTAGTCAAGATACTCACTCCTGGCTCCACAACCAA
The DNA here is from genome assembly GCA_013397055.1 of Pachycephala philippinensis. NCBI lineage: Eukaryota > Metazoa > Chordata > Aves > Passeriformes > Pachycephala > Pachycephala philippinensis. The sequence goes on along the minus strand of VWZT01009417.1, from coordinate 12,365 downwards.
GCCAAACTTCATCTCCATCACCTATGTGAAGGTCAGAAGGAGGTAGGTGTGATACCTACTGGTTTTCAGTCTGGAAGTCATCCCCAGGTACAGATTCAAGGCACAATCCAGTTCATGAGCAGCACGTGGAGGCAGCATGTGCTCCTTGATGGGGCATGGGACATTCTGCACCAAATAAGACCAAGCTGGGACCCCTCTGCTCCCAATTTGTCTTTCAGGCTGATTTCCTTAGTGACCGAGAAAAAAATCTTGCAGAATCTCCACAATAACAATAGGAAATGCTTAAAAAATAGGCTGTGGCTCAAAACAACCTGTCTGGTAGCTGCTTGCAGGAGAAGGGCTGGGACACAGGAAATGGTGCCAGGCTCTTGAGAGCTGGTGATTCATGTTCTGCAACCACAACCTGGCCACAAACTTCTGTGCCAGCAGAGAATAGGGGAAGCAACCAAGGGGCTTCAAATGGTCCAACCAAACAGCTAGGGATCTGTCAGGAGGCTGAGTGAGAAACCATAGAATTATTTTTAAAAAAAGTAACTCAGAGAACAGGAAACTCTTGGATGGAACTCTTGTTCTGACCATCTTGCAAAGGGGGAAAAGGGGGATGAAGAGAAGCAATTTGCAGATGCATGTGGTGTGAGCAGCGCGGTGGGGGAAAGGGGAGCTGCAGAGTGCCTCACCAGCAGCAGCCCTGGCAGTGAGGAGAGCAAGGGGGTTCACCCACACAGGCAGCTGGGTTCAGCTGGGTTCACTTCTCCCCAGAGCCCTTTGGCTGGCACCAAGTACTTGCTGCAGGCTGCTCAGAGGTGCTTGGAGATGGCCCAGATCTGTGTCCTGCCTGCACAATGTGCTGGCAGCCTGTTGTCTCAGCCAGGTCTCAGCATTTCCAGGACATCTCCTTCCCCATGATTTCTTCCCCCATGGCAAAGCCGGGAGACAGCAGTGTGGAAGGAGCACAGGGTGCTGCTGGCTGCTGGGACTTGCTCTGTGTAGGTAACGGCAAACTCTTGCCTTCAGGGAAGGGAGTTGCACACCCAGATGTGTATTCCTGCCTGCTGCAGTTTCTCACCATACAACCCTGCTTTCTGATAAGCCAAGCAATGCATGTCAGGGCTCCTGTTTGCTCCCTGGCAGTGGGAATTAGTGGTACATCCTGGCTATAAAAAATGCTGGCTTTCATGTGGACCCAGCAATAAGAACAAAGATGGAAAGCGGATAGGCAGGAAAATGGAAGAGCGGAGATGAGTGCCAGGTACAGGTAACTGGATGTTGGGTAAAGCATGGAGGCAAATCCCTTTCCAAGGGAACAAAATGCAAAAAAAGCGCCTTTCATTTTGGTGCTCCAGTCCCAAACAGCCACCATTTGGCTGCAGCAGCAGGCTTCATCTATGACAAAGAAGTGAATGGGGGGCAAACATAAAATTATACTGAAAATCAGGAAAGCCAAATCTAATTAGCAGTAGAATTTCCCGTGGAGGGGTCTGTTTTGGGACACTCATGCCTTCCTGGGGTTGATCCTTCTGGAGCAGAATACAGGATTGTTTCCACTCTCAAAATGACAGAATTACTCAGAAAGTGAGACTGAAGAGCCATGGGAAGCCAGCCCTGCTTCTCAGTTCCACATTCCTGTAGCCCAAGGGTAGCTGTGGATTCTTCACAGAATCACAGAATGGGTAAGGTTGGAAGGGACCACTGGAGATCATCTAGTTCCACCTCCCTGCATGAGCTGGGTCTCCAGAGCACATTACTCAGGATTGTGTCCAGGTAGCTTTTGAGTCATTCCAGAAGGAGACTCCACAGCCTCTTTGGGCAGCCTGTTCCAGTGCTCTGTCAGCCTCACAGTAAAGAAGTTATTCCTCGTGTTCAGACAGAACTTGCTGTGCACCAGTTTCTGCCTGTTGTCTCTTGTCCTATTGCTTTGCACCACTGGGAAGAGCCTGGCTCCATCCTCTTGACAGCCTCCCTTCAGATACTTACAGACATTGATGAAGTCCCCTCTCAGTCTTCCCTTCTCCAGGCTAAACAGGCCCAGCTCCTTCAGCCCTTCCTCATAACTGAGGTGCTCCAAACCCCTAATCAGTTGGACTACATGATCTCCAGAGGCCACTTCCAACCCTAACCAAACCTGTGATTCTGTGAATCACCTCCATTACCCTCTGCTGGACCCTTTCCAGTATTTCCTTGTCTTTCTTGAACTGGAAATCTCAGACGTGGAAACAGAACTCCAGGTGAGGCCTCTCCAGGGCTGAGCAGAGGGACAGGATCCCCTCCCTGAACCCTATCCTAATGCACTCCAGGATAACTTTGGTCTTCTTGGCCACAAGGGCGATGCTGGCTCAAAACAGCTTGTTGTCCACCAGGACTCCCAATGCAAAGTCTTCCTCCTGGATTTGGGAAGTTTTGGATAATAATCTGGCAACATCTTGGCTGTGCCCCGAGGAAGAAATTGAAGGTGTTAAGTCTGAGCTGCCCAGCCAGCTCTTAGGAAGATTGAGGGTGAATTGCTTTTATGCAAAACAGCTGAACAAGTGACAACTTGTTTTTGAAGACCAGTAACCTGGCTGCAGTGGCACTGTTGCAGGAAGCAGAGGCTGTTGTTAACCTCCTTTTCACTCCAGGGAAGCTGTGCTGCTGCCATGTGAAGCTGGCTGCCACACTAGGGAGCACAGGGACTGCTGAACAACACCCAGCACGAGCCCCACGGGGCAGTGATGTCAGAAAAGACATGGAGGAGTCAGAACTCCCTCATCCCTCCCTGCTCAGCTATGCTAGCTGGTATCAGTGCCCTTGGGCTTTGTTCTTTGCCAACATGATATGGAAGATGATTTTGGATCACTGTGCTCACTGTTTGCTGCAGATCCCTTGGGAGTCTGCCAGTGTGCTGTACTGATACCTGCTTATTCATGCCCATGCAGCATGTACCACAGGCAGAGAGCACAAAAACATCAGCAGCAGAGCTGAAAGGTGCAGCTGGATGAAACAGACTTGTTCTTACAGAGAAAAATACCTGGAAAAAACCTCTAGCCAACTAGAAGAAACCAGTCTGCATCCACGTGTAAGTTAGATCCTTGTGACTATCAAGGATCTGTTGTTTGACGTTGCATTTCTGCCTCTCCAAATCCAAGTGCACGTTCACAAAGACTTTCACACTCAGGACCACTGAAGTACCCGAGAATCCCTGCTCTCAGCACTGGGGCATCTGACCTGTTGGAGGCCCTCACACCTCACACTCAACAGGCACAACCCAGGCTGAGAGCAGTGGAAGATGGCAGCAGCAAATTCCCACCAGGTGAAGATCTGCACTGGGATGCCCATCCCTGTGCTGGCTGGACATCCCCTCTGGTGCTGCATGCCCAACTCAGTGCCATGTTTGGTGAAAGTACTGGGTGCCTCTGTGCCACAAAGCACATCACTCATCTCAATCTCTGGCACGCTGCAACAGCCAGAGACATTTGGTACTTTTCTGAGCTCTGGATTTATTTTCAGTCTGCATTTCATAAAGGCAAGAGACTTGTATAATCCCAAGGCCTGACAGCCTGTTTTTTTCCCCAGTATCCCTAGATAACCTTGGTCAAATTTGGCCAAGATGCCTCAGATACACTGGAGTTTTGATAAATTTACTGAAAATTGGTAGCTGGGCATAGAAGAAAGAGATAGCAGCAGCCCTGTCCATGGAAGGGAGGCTGAGCTCACCTGGTAGGAGCTTGGTCTGGTGGCAGATGACGTGCCACTCAGCACATGCCCCAGCCACCCCTCAGCACGTGGGCACAGCTGGAGTGGCCGTGCCCCCTCCTGCCTCTGGCCCAGCAGCAGCATCACTGGCAGTGGGATGTCGTGGGCCAGGCAGTGGAGCTGCATTTTGGGAGCCTGGTTTTATCCATTCCACTGCTCAACAGCTTGTTTCCTGATGCTTTCAAAAACTGGCAGCTTGCAGTGTATGAAAAGACCATTCTTTTTTCTACATTTATATATTTCTTTGGATTGCTTTTGCAATGACATTTTTAGTGGCTGTTTCTATTTCATTTTCCTTTCATTTTGGGTTTCACTGTGCTCATTCCACTGTAGTTAAGAATCACCGGCCATTTAATGGTTCATCTTCCATTTTAAGCAGGCATGTTTCAAGTATTGCTTGTCCATAGGCCTTTGCCACATCCTCAGTGGATGACAGCTAACATCCTGTGCTTATTCAGAGGGTCCTGTCACTTGTACTGACACAGCAAGTGCAGATCCGGGGGGAAGGCTCTGTGTGAGTGTAGTAGGAACCAGGATGGAAGAGTTTGCCTCAGAGCAACTCAGGATCCTCCCCAGAATATGCAGGCCAAGCAAAGTATCAGAGATGTTTCTGAAGCTCGTGTTTTGAGTGAAGTGTGTAGAGCTGGGCTACATGTAATTCCCTCCATGCTCCCTTTCTTCCAGTCCCTTTTTGGATGGCTTATACACAGCCCTAGTGCCATGCTTTGCCCTCCCCTTCTCCTCCCAGCCATCAGCTCAGTGTGGAGCAGAGCTTGTGCTCCACCACACAGCACCCGTGGCACCCAGTCCTGGCCAAGGCAGAGCAAGGTTGATGTCGCAATGAACTGCTGGTAACTCGCTTCTCTGGGCCCAGTCACCAGTGTCTGGCTCTCTTACTACATCCACCAGACGCATCAGCCTGGGGGAGGAAGCCCTCACCAGGCATTTATCATGACGCTTTCCAGTGAGCTTGCATGGGAACAACACACTATCACAACTAAGGGCTTGGGATTTCTCACTGGAACACCGTAAGTTCCTGACAGCAGGTGCGTGCAATGTATGGATGGACACTGAGGTATGGGTGCTTAGAGAGGGATGAACATTTCTAGAAGCAGGAAAGCACCAAAATGTTCAGATGCCTCTAAGCCACCCACAAGCAGGCAGCATGTGCCACAGGCTCCAGGAGCCAGTGCTTTTGCTCTGCTCCTCTGCAGAGATGGCTGAGACTCAAGCAGTCCCAGTTCAACACATGCTTCAAAATAAGTCCAATTGCTTCAACTCCCCAGCCAGAGGCAGCAAGCAGTCATCTTTCCTAGAAAGGGTGGGGAATTTGTCTTTTGTTACATCTTTTGCTAATTTTTGCTTTACCTGGCATTTTGTTACCTGCCTCTTGGGGTTGCAAGTGACTGGACAGGTTTGACTCCCTTGCACCAGGGGAAGCAGAGTCACTCTCAGCTGGGTGGAGAACAGCCCCAGCTGTTGAGGGACCAAGGACCAAAGATGGGTCCTTTGGCTTTGTGGTTATCTTGGCTGGCAGGAGAACTCCTGCTCCACTTCCAGCCCAGTGCTCCTCTTCCTCTACTCACTAACTTTCTTTCTTCGCAGACTCATACAAAGCCCAAGAGGAAAGGTGCAAACCTGGCAAGAGGGATGGAGGCAGTTCTAGGAGTCTAAACTGACAACCTTATATGACAAAAAAAAACCAAAACAAAACCACAAAGTGTGTTTTATCTAACACTGATAACGTGGCAGCAATGGGAGAGGAATTTGGGTCTTCAGAGAGACCAAGGTGCTTAGCCAGAGACACACCATCTATTTCCCACACCAGCTGGGCCCTGTCCTTCTGTGAGGACAAAGGGGACACGAGCCAAACATGTTAGACATTTAATCCTATCCTAGGCATCTCTTACAGCTCTTAGTGAAATCCCCCTTGCCCTGGACAATCACTGAAATCCTTTTCCCAGCCCCAGGACTTGAAGCCCCTCTTGACGTATCATCTCTCTCCTCAGTCCTTTTACCAATACTCAGGCCTTAAATCTCTCTCCTTCCCTTCTGCTCTCCCCCTTTTTTAGGCAACACAGGGTGACCAAAAAATAGTGTTAATTATTCCTCCAGAATTGTGCTGCAAATGACATAGTTCCACAGGAGTCCATGAGGCCATTTAGCATTTTATCAGCACTGGAACAGTTTCCATTTGTCTCTGGGCCACATACCCTGCTGCTATCTTATGTCAGCTCTGGCTCTGGGAGCAGATCTAAATCACTAAAACATCCCAAATTAACTCAGTGCAAAAAATAAAGCCCACAAAAAAAATACAACCATTCAGCCCTTAAGAGGGAAGTGGTCAGGACAGCATGGACTGGAGAATGGGAGAAAGCCCTGAGGACAAGGGAAGAAGGGAGCAGGAAAGGGGAATGGTCCTTCTCAGTGACAACAAGCCCCTGGGTACGTTCAGCAGACAATGGAACCACAGTCAGTCAGTGCCCTCTAAAGGATGGCCAGGCAGGGCCACGTTCCCAGTCTGTGAAAACACCAGGTTTGGCCACAACGGGTCCCAACTGTAACCCAAAGTGCTTTGGAAGCCAGACACCACAAAACATCCCTCAGCAGAACAGTTATCAAGGTGTTTAACAGTGGCAGCACCCTGCTCCCTACCTCACACAGGTTAGAGCTGTATTGCAGGGCAGTCTGATCCCTTTGAGCTGAGAGGAACTTTGCTATGGTGTCAGTAGTGGAGAGGGGAACAGGGTCAGCTTTGGCCACAAAGCCCATGTCATGCTATGGGCAAGCAGGCTGCCTCCTTTCACAAGGAAGGCCCACAGTTTGGCAAAATTGAGCTGCAATGTCCTAAAATTGGGTTAAAGGCAGAAGCATTTACGGAAATAAACTCCTCACAGTGGAACACATTTGTCCAAACAATTGTGTTTGTTTAATTTATATGAGATGGGGCTTTATGCAGGTTCTGTCATCTGTGCCTGGGGCAGAGTTTCATGGCACTTCGTAGATAGAATCTTAGAATATCTTGAGTTGGAAAGGACCCACAAGAATCAATGAGTACAACCCCTGGCCCTGCACAGGACCTTGGAGGTTTTATCGTCTGTTCCTTTTTGTTCTCCATCTGCCCCTTTATCCTCCATGTCACCAGCTCCCTTCAATCACAGATCCTTTCAATCCTGTTTACACCTTCTCTCTGCTATGTGCTGGTCTCTTCTTGCCTCAGATCTCATGTCTTGTGTCCAACTCCAAAACATGCTTCCCCAGACCCTCCTGCCACGGATGCAAAGTCACACTGGAAATGGGAGCACAACATAGAAATTGTGCTGGCAGTGGGAGAAGGGAGCCTGGCAAACAGATCCACAAGATCCTTAGGTGGGTGCAGCATTGTGGAGCCGATACATACTGACCAACATGAGGAGTGAGAGTTCAATCAAGCCAGCAGAGAGTCAACAAAATCTCATTCAATTATGTGTCTCCATGCCCTGTACACTCCTTCCTCAGCAAGCATCCTTCCCATGCCACGCTGCCCCTGCAGACCCACGCCAGCGCTCAGCACCAGGCTGCAGTAGACACAGAGTCTGCCACCCGCTCTGCCTCTCTGCCCTCCCTCAGTGTCACACAGGCCTGTGAATCACATTCTACTAGAGTTTCATTTTGACTTTTCCTCTCTGTACTTGGTTTTCAGACAGTCCCTGCAGTTTTCTTTGGCTCACCATGTGAACTGAGATAATTAATCACAGGCTGGCATGGCCTGCAGGGCTGCGCTACAGGAGCTGCAGGCTGGAGTCTCAGACCAGCAGGATTTCAGCACTGGGTTAGGAGATTACAAGCTACTGATTCAAAGGTGGCAGGACCATAATAAAATGGTCAAAGAGCCTGGACTGAGACCTGTGAGAAAATTTCAGGGCAAAGCATTATCCATGGAACACAGAAATTTGTCCTGTATATGGGTAATCTCAAGTCACAGTGAACAGCTAAAGGACTTACCTATTGAAACTGACCAAAGCATCCTTTGCTATCTGATCCTTCTGGTTCTCCTGGCAATTGAATGAACTGCAGCCGGTCTGGTGAAAGTTCATGTTTTCTCTCAAGCAACACACTCTTATGGTATTACCATCAGCCTTTTGTAAAGGGAATATCCACACAAAATCCCCACCACACAAAAGGTCTGGCACTCCATCATGCGCAAGGTGTGCACATAGCACAGCAATAGCAGCTTCCTCTGGAACAGGGAATCACAGATTGGCACATGGTGGCACAAGAATCACTATCCTGTACACACGCTAATTCAGCAATGCCCATCTGAAACAGATGATCTGTTCATGCCAGAGTTCACTCCAGTCTGACCCACCCCCTGAGCCAGCGCCACAGACCAGAACACTTTCCAAGCACACGCTGGAAGAGCAGCATGGCTCAGTTAAAACAAGTACTTTAAAAAGAAAAGAAAAAAATATTCTGCACTTCCACTGGGGATAGAATGAGAAGGAATTGCAAAAATGGAAACCTGGGTAAGACATGAGGGAAATAATTTCTAAGTTAAGGAGAGTAAGGCCCCAGACCAGAATAGACTGCCTTAGAGAAGACTTAACTGCCATCCTTGGACAATTTATATGAAAAAACTTGGAAAATCTCAGTTGGGATGATACACTGTTCTCAGCTGGGGAGAGAATGGAATAGGATACTTACCATGCTTTCTTCCTGTCTCTTCCCTACACCACCCCGCCCCCGTCCCTCCCCAAAATTCTGCATCTTTAACAGTCTACAATCTAGGTGCTTGCATAGAAATATGGCAATAACTTTGTTTCCCCAAGTACACAACATTTAACAGTCACTGTGTGGCACTTCAAGGACACTCAGGAACAGCAGCACGATACTCAAATGTTTTTGATTAGAGTACTTCAGCTCTTTAGGAAAAAATACTGGAGCTACTGGTGAAGGGAGCAAGCCTCAGAGTTAACCAGCTCCGACTGTAGCTAATAAAGGGCAGAGGGAAACACCAATCTGTTTTTCACAATACCTTGATTTGGTGGTTTCTTAGTGAGGGGGGTGGATTGTACCTGGCAGAGCAAAATGGAGCAGAGGATGTGGCTGAGAGGAGGTGGCTGTATTAGGGACAGGGATGGAGCAGCACGAAGCTCACTCTTGGGAAGGGAGAAGGGGTAAGAGAGAACTGTCAGAAGATCCAGAGCAGCTGAGCCTGTCCTCAGTGCAGTCAGTGACAGCCGGGCACGGACTTGCCCTGCTCCTGCCTCTCACTGTCTCTCCTCCACACAGAGCCTTCCCAGATCAGCTCCTTGCCCAGCCCCAGCTCCAGTTCCTCTGCCCATCCATCTTTTCAACCCTGATAGTATCTCCCAAGGCTTAATAATTAACCAATTCTTAGAGTGAGGAGGGGGAGACAAAGTATACTCCAGGCAATATTCCTGACCAAACTTGGTTCACTACATTCCTATTTCCTCAGCTGCACTTGGCATTAGGGAAAACAATCCCACTGCACAAGCCTGTTGCTTTGTTTGTTTCAGGCACATTACCAAGTAATTAACTGTTACCTTTCCCATGTCATGACTGCCTGAGAATGACACTTCTTTCCCTGTTCTGTTGCCAAAATGATTTCTTCTTCACAAGTTCAGTAAATAGACATACAGTTCTTTGTACGAATGAAGAACACTCCCCAAAACAAGTGAGCAAAATTGCTTTTGCCCTCATTCAAGAAAACTCAAAATACAGAGCTCTGAGGTCTTGACATATCTTTTTTCCTTCCCACCCCCCGCCCCATTTTTTATGAAACGAATTACTCAGAATTTGTGTTTGGCTGGGCTCAAAAGATTATCTAGCACTGAAAAGACTATCTGGACTAAGTAGGCTACCAAAAGCAAACAGTGTTATCAGTCAGGCACCTAGTTTAAAGAAACTGGCACTCCCCTTCAAAAGGTACATGTTCTTCCTTATCTCTTTAACACAGACCATCAAGGTTTTAGCTTTCACACGGCCATTTTAGCAAATGGCAGTGCTCTGTAGCTGAACAGAAAAGGAAAACGCTGAGATGCGAAAAGGATTGAGCAGTTCTTGAACTCAGGAACAGTGTGTGTATTCTAAACAATAAATCCTTACCTATCATCTGTGTTAATAAAAAAAAAAACAAATCTTTCAGTATTGGCACTTTACAGATACTATTTAAAAATGCTTCCTGTGGCTAACTATAAAGCTGTGTTTGCATAATTTCCAACAGTTTAATGTTATCCATCATGTACCAAAAAGTCACAATTCCTAGGCAAGAGAGAAAGTTTATTGAAGTCTGAATGAATTTCAATAACTTCCTATTTCCATGATAACCTAGAATAAAAACCAATTGCTTTCATAAATCATAATACCATTGGCACAAAAGAAAAATCTTCTATCTGCTTAGAGCTTTAAGTTACAAAGGATCTTTACTTAACTTTGGTTTGTAATATTTATCAATTGCTGTCAGTGAAAAATATTGTGTACACTTTACTTTTTTTCCTATTTGTTGGTTCTATGAACATTGAGCTGAAAGGAGGCAACATGTCCAGGTAACTTATCTGGATTGCAAAAATACTTCAAAGATTTATAATTAAAGAATTATTGCCCCTCATTCAATTCCTGTTTGACTGCAATTCCCTGAAGCTGAGTTATATATTCTATATAAATCTCAAATCAGGGGTTTCAAAGTAGTTTCTGCTAAGAAGACCAACTTCCTAGCCACCCACATGTAACACCTGCAAGGACAGGACACGGGCAATAAGCCCAGCTGATGACACAGGCTCTCTACAGTGACTTTTATCAGACACCATGTAGAACTTGAACTTGAGAGCAGCAGCAGAGCTAAAATGGATCTTGGAGAGACCCAGATGAGAATATCAGGTAATACTCGACAAGGGCTCTCCTGCCAGGATTCCTCCCACACCCCAAATCTCACTCAGGGCTCTGGACTGCAGTTCTGGTGGGCAATCAGCAGAACCAAGCACACAAATGTCTAATCCTAAATCACTAGGAGAATTTTGCAGTATCAGAATCTAAAGTTTAATGCAAATTCTGTGCCTCAAGCATGAAAGCATTCTTTCCTGTTGCCTTAAAACAGTTAAGCCACACCTTGAAAAGTCAGTTTGTTACAGGAGGACAAGATACTGTTTTGGGCACCATCAGAGGGGCTGTACCTACCTCCTACTGTGACAGTGCTTTCCTCTAAAGTCCCATTTGCTGCTTTGAGGGGGGCAGTGGGGAGGGAATAGACAGTAAAACTTTTACTAAGTTAAATGCTTGTCTCTGGTCAAAGCCAAAGGAGTGCAATCGATGAGGACAAGACATAAGAATATGCTGTATTGCTGAACAAATACTAGCCAAGTTTACTTAGAAAGCTACAGTGCTTTTAAGCAATAATTTGAACTCTTTTGGATATCCATATAAGGTTGAGTTTAATCACATTTAGTGTTAGAAAACTCTGAAGTCATACCTCATTAAGAGACAAGATCTCCAAGAAGTCCCTCTCTGTGGTGAACAAAACTTGCAAATTTGATTCCTTAAATTGGGTAAAGGAGAAATGCCTTATCATGCTCTTGCCATTGTCCAGGAGTGCCAAGGGTAGAAAAAGAGCAACTTAACTCATAAGAAAGAGCAGGAACATGCCAAGGGAAGAAAAAACATGTATTAATATGACCCAGTGCCAATGACAGAAGTGTGAAAGAAGCAGTAGTATGAAAAAAGACAGTTTAGGGAAAGAAGACATGCTGAAGAACAGAACCATGTAAGGAAATGAGAGACCAGAAACAGTACATAGTACGTCCTAGGGAGGGCATTATAAACCAGTATTTAAACTAGAGAAATTTTATTTTTCTCAAAAAAATCACTGTTTAAATTTTAACAAACACCTCAAACCTCACTATAAAACAGTGCTGACACTGGCCATCTGCTGTGCTCAGCTGACAGAAGCCAGCACTGCCACGGGAGGATGTGTTCATGTGTCAGCTGCTTCAGATTCAAGCCGGTACCTCATTTTAAAGCCAGGGCGGGGTGGGGGCTGAACAAAGACTCAGGCTTTGCCGTGGCACACACGGCGAGATGCCAGCTCTGCCCTGGGTTTGTCACCGACAGCAAGAGGCACTGCAACTGCAGCAGCTGCTGAGTGCCAGGGGAGTCTTCACACGTGACAGCAAAATTCCACAAGTACTCCCTCCTACGGCTCTGCTTAAACCCATAATGGCAAATGCTGGTCAAAGAAAAATAAAACATCATACAAAATATAAAACAAGACAACAAAACAAGATCAAAACTGCAGACCATTCTTTTATGTTGAAACTGTGTAAAGAACAAACAGTAAGAACAACTACATGAAATATAGAAGAGCAGTTATCTCCAAGACTTATGCAAACCCACGATCTAGCTTCCTGCCTTACACTCGCACTAATGTTTAGTGTTCACTACAAGTGTAAGTACTTGTACATTTGTTTAGCAGAACAAATCACATTTTATTTGATTCTATTATTTTACAAGAATCTGAAACGCGTTTAATCAGCTGGTAACTGACCAGACTAGAGCAGACCCTAAACGCCAAGCCCGGTTTATTCCCGGCCTAGTGACAATATTCCTCCCCAAGCCGCAGCAGCTCCAAACTTTCCCCCGCC